>AXCM01005055.1:0-18755 GCA_000473375.1 Anopheles culicifacies | reverse complement strand
AAGTATCTGAAAGCAGTGTAATCTCAAACTCTCGAATGCTGTGAAGTGATCTCTCTGTTTATCCCTTGTCGCTACCGAGGTTCTGGAAAAGCTGTTGTCTAGGACAGCAAGTTGAGACTCTAAGAAGAAAAACCGAATTTCATAGTACGCCACGCCAAACTGTAGTAACAGACTCCTAAGGTAGTTCCGAGATGAACGACGTTTAGACTGAGAGGACTTCTCATTTTCTCACCTCTAGTCTGCTGATAGCGATCAAAGGCTTCTCTATCAGGTCTATTGGAGACTCGTAAATGCTCGCGCATCCATTCGCGGCATAGATCCAATGAACTTGGTGCTCACGGGTTTTATCTGGCTTCCCGAATATCGAAGATCATGCATTCAAACACCACTTACCGGTATCCTTCATACTCGATCGCGTTTCTTTCGTTCTTGCGTCCTGGATTGCTTCCAAAGACCACCGAAGTCATTTTACCTTTATATACATGTTTCTGCATTTCTTACTGAACTAGCAATCAATCTACCTCATTCGTACAGGTATTTTATCTAATCCTTTCTTTTCATACCGAATATAACCGGGTGCCCGAAAGAAAAGTTGTAAAAACTAAACCTTTTTGGGTTTTTTTGTCACACACACATACACACGCACACATCTTTCTTTGTGTGCCGTGTTGTGTACTCTACTGGCTAGCAGGGCTGTTCTTGAAACTATTTGCCAGCGTTCCCTTCCTGTATGGAGGCAAACACCTCGCACTTGATTATGCTACGAATTATGCTACGTATTTAATGCACGCTTTCGGTTCCCGTTCAACTTCTTGCCGCACAATGGTAGCAAACTGTGAAGGTGACTGTTTCTGCGCGGTACATATACATATTAAAACATATCTAAAACGAAACGAAACCTATACACGACTAACACATGCCTTACACCACGATCAGGATGTGTTTTAAGAGTAAAAAATTAAAAAGAAAAGCATTTTGTGTGGTGTGTTTTTAAAATGAAAATACATGCTCGCGAACTGCACGGGTTGGTTACGATCACGCCGGTGGTGTACCGTCGAACATTGCACTTCCGGCACCGGCCGTATTGCCGCTGGTCATCGGTGTTGGTGTGGCTGCTGTTGATACGATCGATTCGATCGGATGCACACCATTCCCAGTGTTGGTGCTGGGGGCGGGGCGCTTTTTACTCGCACCGATCGTGATGAGTGCCGACGATGGCTGCAACGGTTGCGGTGGGGGTGGATACACGGCATGATGCGGTGGCGGCACCAGTACCGGTCCGTGCGGATGATGATACAGATGGTGCGGTGGAGGTGGCGCATGGGCATGATGGTGTAGGTGCGGTGAGGCTGGCCGTTGGGCACCGAGATGCGAAGATAGTAGATGGTGTGGCGGTAGGTTCGCATGCCGATAGCCGCCCGATATTGTTGGAGGCGGCACGGGACCGGACACCGGCATCGTAACGGGTGGCACTGGCAGTGGTGGCATGCTCGACGCAATCCCGCCGGCTAGCGGTGTACCATTTGCACCGGACAGATGCATTGCCGATGGCACCATACCCGGCAGTGCGAGACTGATGCCGTGGAAGCCACCTTCACGGAAATCGATCATACGTACGATCGGGGGATTGAGACAGCGCGGTTGCTGTAGCTCGGGAGGTGGTGAACCGGGCGGTGGCGGTGGTATCGGGAGATTCTCCAGCTCGGGATCAATGTCTTCCGCTTCCTCGTCGAGTTCCTGCAATGGGTGAGAGTGTGATTAAAGAAGAATTCTTAATATGGAGGAGATATGGACGCGGCATTCTAACAATAGGAACATAGGGCATTCTTGAGTTTGACTGGATCATAGATCCAGAATTCAACTCCCATTCCGAGGAGAACTCCAGAGCCAACTTCTGTGCTCTAGTCGCTAGTCTAAAAACGAATTCCCAACTCTCTCGATCATAACAAAATCGGAGTCTCGATCCAGGATCAAAATCCTTGGAATTGGGAGACTTGGACACCGAATGCAGATCAGGAAAAATTTCCAGATCCAACTTTAGCCGGCTTCTGCCGGAACAATTGCCAAACTCTCCCTGTCGTTTAAAATTAAGAGGTGATCCAGAGTTGAGCCTCGGAACACAATCAATGCAAAGTTAGCTGGAGAACGTATCCGAGGATTTTCTAGATCCGAATTCTGTGTTCTAGAGCTCGCTTATCACGTGTTATGCGGAATTCATTCACAGAAGATAAATCCTCAACATCTCTTGGTAACTTCAAATAAGGAGTTGTTTCGGATTCGAGATTCTCGCTGTTGGAGACACCTACCGGTTGTTTCAGTCTATCGATCAGTCGCTTCTTGCCGGATATCTTGAGGGTTCGCTGACGGCGCATCTTTTTCCGCTGCTTCGCGGTCGACAGTTTGTTAGGCGATCGTTCCTTCGCCTCTTCACTAGAGGTGGACGATTCGTCACCGGGCGCGACACCATCCGCAAACAGAACCGTCTTTTTCACCGTGACCGAAGACCTGTTTGGTGAGAGATTTTTTAGTAAGCAACGCAGCAGCATACAGAAACAAAAACAGCTCAAAGTGCACAACAAAAACTTACCCTCCACCACCGGTGGCGTTCGGTTTGGCCGTTTTGAGAATACTTTTATCGTACGTGCGGCTGAGCGATGCGATCAAGTCTGCCTGCGGGATCGTCTCGAACTCCTCGTCGGATGATGCACTTCCACCGGTACCACCGATGCAAATTGCTCCAACACCGACGGAATCGCTTCCCGTCCCAGAGGTGGATGGCTCGGACGATGAGGACGCTGAGCCGGCGATCAGTTTCGGACCGAGCAGACGTTTGATTTCCTGCAGCAGCCGTTCCTTTCGTTGATTCTTTTCGATACGCTTCTTCTCCCGCTCGGAGCGTATCTTGTTTTTCAGCTCCTGGCGGCGGTCGTGTCGCTGTTGCAGCTCTTCGGCAGTGAATATTTTCGGTGTCACAAGCGCGGATGAAGCGGCGGAGGAGGATTGCTGCTGTTCGCCGCTACCGGTTGACGTTAGATCCTCCTGTGCTCCCGCAGGCCCAGCAGGACCGGATGCATCTCCATGAACAGTGCTACCATCGGTTGGCTTGGAGGCGGATGTGAGTGGTGTGCTGGAAGGAACGATCTCCAGCACGTTGCCCACTTGCTTCACCTGAGATTTGGAACTGTTTGGATCGCTTTGTGACACGTTCGGCACGGATGGTGTTCCGAAGGTGGGTCGATACATGTCACCGGGTACCATGCCAGGTCGGATGACGTTTAGCGGTGGGCCTACGAATGCCATTGGATAACCCTGATAGGGATGGCTTCGTGGTGCCCAAGATGGTGGTGGACCACGGCTGCCGGTGTAGTACGGACTGCCGACCGTCGCACCAGGTGGACCGCGAGGCGGTCCGTAACCGTACGGTGGCGCACCATACTCCTGATTACCGTAACCACCTGAGTAGTTCATATGTGACGGTGGCAGATGGTGTCGCGATGCTGGCGGTTGATAAATGTCATGGGAAGGAGGATATTCACCGTAACCGTGGTGATGCTGATGGTGCATATGCTGAGGAAGATGTGGATGGTGTTTACCGGGTGGTGGTTGCTTACCACCCGTCCCTCCATCAACTGTGCCATTCATCCCGAGTACAATATTATTTATACGATCGTCCAGTGGGATGCGTTTGGGCGAGGAATCATCATCGGCTTTGGAAGTGGGACCAATAACACCCGCACCCGATCGTTCACCACTTCCGGGATCTAGTAGCATATCGCCAGCAGAGCCGTAATAAGCGTAGCCTCCCTTCGAATACGCCCCACTACCGTATGCGGGATCGGTGACCATATGTTTTCGCTTTTGGCATTCCAACTCCGCATCGCTAATGGTCGAATCGGCCAAACTCTTCTTGTAACCCGTTACCGGCGAATGAACGTTGGGCGACGGAACGCCCGTACTGGTGATGATATCGATCTGGTTCTCGCCGTGTGCCATCAACGGTGGAGCGTCCTTGGGTGATGGTGGCCGCCGGTGCCCACCGGTGTACGGGGATCGCGAACGTCTCGACGATGACCATTCCCGGTCGACGGAGTAGCGTCGCCGTGAACGGCCCGCATTCCTGCCCGACCGCATCTCTAGTGGGCTGCGGCCGCGTGGACTCGGTGGGCGGCGTTGCGATGGGCTGAGGCTACGATAACGAGAGCGCGATCGTGACCGTGAGCGAGACCGCGATAGCGTACGCTTCCGGTTCCGTGGACTGCGCGTCCGTTGACGGTGCGGACTGCGTGACGAATGTCGCGTCGATCGTTCCTTGCGCGACGATCGTTTATCGTGCTCGCGCACTTTACGATGCGGACTGCCGGTTTCCTGGTTTGGGTCCCGATCGCGCGAAGAGCGACGCCGAGACGCACTGCGTTTCCGGTTGTGCGATCTGTCACGCGACGATCGTTTGTCACGCTCTTTGCTCGTGCGCTGCTCCTTGGGCGGGGTTGCTTTGTTTGATTGTGGTTCTGTTGCCGGTTTGCGCGTACCCGCCTGATTGGCATCGTCCTCATCCTCGTGGCAGAGCAGTGCCGATGCACCGGACGATGGTAGAATTCGGTTCTTTGATGATAGCTTCAATTTGATCGGCATATCACGATCCAGCTCCAGCGGTTTGACACTCGAATCCGTCCGTACTGAATCGTCCCGAATGCTATAGATTTTCGTGCAGGACGATGGTGTCGGATCGGTCACGGTTGGCAGTAGATAGTCCGGTATGATGAGGTTCGGCCGATGCGGAGGTGTAGACGACTCTTCGAGATCGTTCCGCTCCATTGCCACACTGTCCAGTGCAGCCGATTGCGTCTCCTCCTGTGATTTCGTTCCTTTGGCTGAATCACCGTCCGACTCCTGCTCGGAATCTGAATCGGAGCTGGAGCTGGATGAATTGGAGGAATCGGTTGAACTCGAAGAATCCGAGCTGGAATCCGACGATGAACTGCTCGAACTGGTTGACGACGAGCTGCTCGTGCTTGAACCGTCCGCCCCCTTATCAGCATCGCGATCCGTATGACCAAGCGATTGCATGAAGCTATTGTACTCATCGGCAAGCTTTTCGTTCGCTCCATTGCCCGGCACGTTCACATCCGGCGAATCTTCGGGCCGCTTGCGTATCACTTTCATCTTTTGCATTGCCTCCAGCTTCGATTGGTACGATTTCAACTGATTTTGTACGTTGAGCAAATCGTCCAACGGTATTATCTCCTCGTGCATGCTGCGAGGCTTGAGGTGGGCACGCTTTTCTTCGACACTGACCGCAGGTGATCCGTTCGCGAGTTCCAGTTCACCGGTCGGTTTTGTTTCCCTGATACGGTCCGGTGTTCGTGGTTGCGGTAGCGGTGAGGGCGTTCGTCTTGATGGACTCATACCAAGCCCTTCCGTTTCCCAGTTTGACGCGTAATCGTCTGTATCGGGTGATTGACTTTCGGCTCTGCGGTTCCGATCGACATGCGTGAACGTGTCTTGCTCCTTGGCGTTATCGGGCGAAAGGTCCGGCAGCAGCATAAGATTCCCGCTCGACAGATCGTCCAGAAAGGAGCAGCTAAACTTCGGCTTGCTACTGACAGTTTCCTGCTCAACGCTCGGTTTCCGCACCGGCAGATGCTCATCGTCCTCCTCCGTCAGCGGTTCCTGCTTAATAATACTCCAATCCACCTTGATCGTGCTGGGCTCCGCATCGTCCTGCTCGTCATTAGAAACCTTTTCCTTTTTGATCTTCTGCATTATCTTTTCCTTCTCGGAGGAGGCGCGATTAGTTGTTTGTTTGACGTTTGTTGGTGAATCGATATCCATCGCGTTGTGGTCCTTACCTCGATCCACGCTGGTTTTAACCCTTTGCATACGCTCACTTTGCGAGGAAGATGATCCTCCGCCATCACTTTCGTCATACTCTTGTAAAGCCGCTATTGCCGGTGTAATGGGTTGCACCTTCGTAACTGGTGAATATTTCACCTTTTTCTCCTTTGGCTCTTCCGTTGGTAATAGCCATTCTCGCCAGCTGATCACCGGATTGACCTTGGTGTACTTAGCGGGCGATAGTGTCCATCCCGTTCGCACCACTGCGTTCGTTCGTGGCCGAAATGGACCATTTCTTCGCTGCCCATCCATAAAGTGCCGTTTGCGGAACGCATTCCGGCGATTGTTGAACCCGAATTCACGTCCATGATGGTTCAAGCGTTCGCGTGATTCTACCCTCCGCGGTACGGAGTCTCTCGGTTGACTAATACTGCGCTGATCCCGTTTGCCACCGACATCATCCCGCTGTCGGCTAACGCTCGAACGGCGGCTGTGTGACCGTGAGCGGGAATGTTTCTTGTTGCGCTCGCGTTCATCCTTCCCTTCGACCGAACGTGACCGATGCTTTTTGGGCTTCTTTTTCTTTCGCTCACTGTCGCGCGGATTACTTTCTTCGTTACTGTCCGCGTCCGATCCTGGGATGGCGGTGCCCGATTTTCGCCGATCATGATGATTATGATGATTGCGACTGTGACGCTCATTACCATTGTCATGCTCATGGGAGTCTTGCATTTCTTTCTTTTTCTTTTTCATTTCCACGGCAGTGATGTTCGTATCGGCATTGCTGTGCTCTGAAAAAAATAAATTATGTAAAATTTTGCCAGTGAGTTCAGGGAAGTGATTGTTGTTTCATACACCGGTGTACATAATGGCAGAAATCACTTCCACCCACTTTGCTTACGAGAACATTAAAATTTGCGTGAAATTTCGACGTCTTTAAGATGGCGTAGAATGGCTACACCGGAACATGTACAAACCCCCTCCCGCTCGACAAACCATACTCACTGCCTTTCAGCTGCTCTTTCACCGATGTGCTTGAATCTCGGCTTGATTTCTTAGCACTTTTTACACGCTTCTCATCTCGCGAACTGCTCCCAACGAATTCGTTCGCTGTCGTCTCTCTGCTGCGCGTTTCTGTATCGTTGTCGGGCGGATCGATGCCGGACGATTTCACTGCTGGAGGTGACTTCTTTCTATCGTGCTCTTGTCTGTTAATCGCTGGTGAGTTTTGCTGATATTTGGCCAATTGCACTGGTATTCGTTCTATCGCCGGTAATGGTGGCGTGCAAGATGTTGCTCGATCCGCATCCATGATGACTCCAACACTCGCCCGCTCCGGATGAAGTACACCGATCTAAAATGGGCCCAACGAAACGCGTTCGCACGCAGGCCAAATGTCTAGCAGGCGGCACAGAGGAGATAGTGCTGTAGCCCGTGTCATTAATGCAGCAGCTCCATGGATACGTGCTCGGTGCTCTTTACTGCTGCGAAATGGTTACTGCTTGGTATACGGACACTGACAGTATAGTTTCCGGTTGTTAGGATGCGATTCTGTACACCGCGTTTTTCTCCTTCTAATCAATCGGTCGACCGGACGGTCGAAGGGTACCAGTGGTGTCTGTATACAGCAAAGGTAGAAGATTCGCTGCTATCAGGTAACATAACCTTCTTCCTTACGCCGCACGAACCACACGCTTGTTGCTGAAGGGGGAGATTTCCATACGGCTGTGACGATTTGTCGTATTTAACGGGTTTGAGGCATTAAAGATTAGCCTTTTTACAAAAGTTTATAATTTTGTATCGCAACTACACTGACACAGTACCTAGATGGATTACCAGCGCACACATACACCTTTACGCGAGCAAAACAAAACGTCAGATTCCATTTGACAACTCCGTTTGACGTTTGGGACAATTGGGACAGTGGTGAGAACATCGCAAAAACGTCGCACCACTGAAAATCATAGCGACGATACGGTTCGTGTTCTAGCTCAAAATTTAGACACAAGTTTTAAAAATTGTACAAAACTTCAAAATTTTAAGACTGTTGGCAATATTTACACTTTGTGTATATTTCCAACAAAATAAAACAAAAATTCTGTTCAGCGTGGTATTTGGGAAGATAATTAATCTCTTCTTGTTCTTCTCTGGCTCTACAACCTCGAGAGATCTTGGCCTGCCATTTCTGGCTTCCGTGACTTGAAGGTACCCGCAACAGGGTAGTCAGTACTGCGTAGGGGGGAACGGCCCGAATGGAATTCGAGCCTCGGTCCTGCCCATTCGAAGACCGACGTCGCAATCTCCTCGGCCACCGAGCCGCTCCATCTCTGGAAGATGATAAAGTTGGAGATTTCCGGTTGATCTGAACAAATCAATTGTAGGCAAACACGAATGGTATGGACATCTTCGAACATAACTCTCCTATGAAAATTTGTGATGGTGAAGTCCACGTATAAATCCGAAACTACCTTAATGAGCATGCACATCCCTAGATTACCTGTCTAGGGGGATAACAGGCCGTTTTTTCAACTAATTGCTTTCAAATTAATAATGACCTCATTTCGCCAGAATTCGCTCCCATGTGGCACAGTAATTTGGGTTCCAAAGAGGATATACAGATACCAGTAAAACACCATACTTGTAAGATTAAGTATGATCGCGATTTCGCAGCTTCGATCAAGACAAAGCCCCGAGAGTTAGTGTTGAACTTTATTTCATAGCTTAACATGATAAATCGTTGTATTACGACCCGCATAACTCATGCATACAAATTGAATGTATTCATTTGAAAGCACAGTAACTTTTCTCCCTGCAAAAATCAGGCCACGAAAAGCAAAAGAATGGAAACAATATTCATTATCTTATCCTTTCGCGCTTGTTTTTTTTCTTATTCCCCTTCCATGTTCACGTGCCCCAACTGAATGAGTGGAAATACTAATTAAAATATTGAAATGAGTTTTTCGAAATTCTGGCTCAAAAATCTGTGCGCCAGGAAGGCCAGGTGGCATTCGATAGCGTTAAAAAGTACGAACGCATGCTGGAAAGGAAGCAAGAATAAGCTTTCGAGATAGGAAATAAAAATTGGAATTATAAAATGTACTAAGGGGTGGGTGAGGGGTGTCAGGGAGTGCCCGAAAATGTGCATCGGGCGGAGGTGAAGGGGTGGCAGGCAAAGTCTCTAATTACCTGAAATGATTAATATGGTGCTGCGACGTTTTGGGAAGCCAGGAAGACGATGATAACTTTGCACCGAGGCGGTTAAAGTTTGACCGTGAACGATTGCAGAAGGGATGCGAGTGGAAATGGTGGCGTCGTCATGGGCCGCCAGTAAGAAAATATCGAACAAATTTGCCTCTAAGCATCACTTAAACCGCTGAATCTTAGTGGCATAATTCCACCCATTAAATTGTTTCGTATTCGTTCTTCGAAATTTTAACATCGTCCACTCTTAATATTTCGCTCATGCTACCAGTTGAGCCTAAATATAGGCAATTTAAACGTACGCCATGCTTCAGGTTCTTCCACGAAGTTAGCCGAATGATAGCAGTAGTAATATTAGCAAGAATACAAATTTTGTATTAACGTGCTCTGAATGATTCTACATACGTGTTTACTTATGCTACTCGCTCATCGTATATTGATCTCGTCTAGGATCCAATGGAGCGCCTAAGTGTATGCAAAAGTTCGTATTCTAAATTAACAATCATTCAGCGATGTTTTTAGTTCAAGTTAAAAGGAAGACTGTACACTTTGTAAACATTAACAGATTAAGTATATACACTGCTCTACGAACGAATTTTAAGAAGAGCATATAGTGAACATCAGAAATCATAAATCTCGTGTTTGTGCTATGCGTTGCATACATATAGGCGTAAAGTTTGTGCCGTACCGCTGTTTTGAGCGCCGGCATAACCCGATCATTGCTAATTTAAAATTGAATGTAAATTTGTTCATAACTTAATTGAAAAAAAAGATTATTGAAGAAATAGACCAGCATACGTTTTAAAAGGAACACAGCTAGATTAATTGCACATTAACATTGTTCATAATTTTACTGAATAAATGTATTGGCATTGTATCGAGTTTAGTTGCATAAATTTTACTCATTAGCTGTTTAGTACCACAACCACAACAGTTTCCTAACGGAAGTTGGTACACTGGGCTTGCAAGTAATGTGTTCCTAATTTTGGGCTATTTGTCGAGCACGCGGGCTTCACAACTATTACGAGCAGATGAGAAAACCCGACGACATGTGAATCGCATCCTTTCGCTTTGCTAGACGAACACAAAATAACCCTTCGAAAAGCTATTCCAGCAGTCCATTTGGCAGTATTTCCGATTGCTGTTCCGGCGGTACCCAAGAGCCAAGCCCGAAAGCTTCCCAGTGTGTACTAGTTGCCCAACGGTCAAACCAATTTCGGTTGGCATTATCGAACCTGGCGACAGGGAGGCCAACGCTGACGGTAACAACAAAAGATTGGAAACAGTAAATTAAGATACTTTATTTTCGATTGCGGTTTGATAATTGAATCGGCCTCCATCTCGGATCGCTGGGTCCGCGTGGCGTTGGTCGGAGAAGCAAATGTGGCTGTTTAGGGGTGGAAACAGGCGCCATTGCTTGTTGTTTGTTGTTTGCTGCGGTATAGTGGGTGGAACAAATTGGTTGGAAAATTAGGTGGGAAAAGCTAGACCAGAATTTTCCGTACCGTTGCAACGTCGCTGTAGTGTGGTAGATGCACGGATCTGGGGTTTGTTTCTTCTTTTCATCTACTGGTGGTGATATTCTTTTGTCCTGCTACTCGAAGATACTTCCACCGAACTGTAGGTTTTGTGACCGAAACCGAAAGGAAGTCTAACTTTTCAAATCCTTTCTGTTCGCCTAATCGAATTTCCCCCTGAGCGTTCGTCTCACGGGATACGTAAGCAAAGGGAGCAAGTTTAGGTAGCAAGAAATATTCAACGGAGGAGATGTGGAAATTTACAAAAATGTGAAAAAATCCAATTGAAAGTGTGAAATTTTCTAGTTCTTGTTCGCACCACTAGCCCTTACCAAGAGCAAAAGAATGCGTATATCTGTGGAACTTGTTTAGAAGATATAAAGGCCAATCGGTGAATAATTATTGTTTGGATCATATAATAACTCAACGAAGAGAAAACGAAAACCTTAAGCGTGGTAAAGAAGGTATGAAATTCGACCACCAAAAGTCTACGCCTAAATGTAGATCAAACATCTTCAAGCTGAAACGTAGTTGAGTCGAGAACAACAAGGACCGGATCGAGAATAACGGGGACAAGGAAAATAACTAACCTAATTTAGTGCGGTTCGGTGGCCGAGGACACCGAGGCGCTGGTCTTCCAACGGGCAGGACCGAGGTTCGAATCCCATTCGGACCGTTCCCCCATACGCAGGACTGACTATCCTGTTGCGGGTAAATTCAAGTCACGGAAGCCAGAAATGGCAGGCCAAGACCTCTCGAGGTTGTAGAGCCAGAGAAGAAGAAAAAAGAAGAATTGAGAGCGGATCGTTAGTATTCTTGTCAATGAGGGGCAAATCATCACAGTGGATCCTCAACCAAATGCTTACTGGAGCTTTTTTTTTTTCATTTATTTATAGAGGCTTTTGGTCTTAAATACTTCATTAGCCTCTTGCTTACTGGAGCTCAATTGGAGCTAACTGAGGGTTATCGATCTTAAGCGGATCAGGTGTATGTTGCCAATAACGCACGAGGTAGAGCCATCGAGCAACTTTATCCACAAAAGAACGAACCCGTCAAGACATCTGGGACCATTACATGCTTCAAACTGGAGTTGGTAAGATAAATTGATGGTTTTTTGGGTTAAAATTGAAAAATGATCCAGCGTGTTTATTGCAATCGTGCAAACTGGAACACTACGAAGCGTTTGCTGGTGTCCGACGGTTAGACACACGATCGATCGATGCATACCTCGTGGAGGAACCCCGAACGGAGGATAGGAATAGTATTCCCGCATCTATCGGGAGGGATGAGTTGCGTGGAACGAACCATAGATCGCCATCATTGTTTTGGCCAACTTATGTGCTACCGTAAGCATCTGTTCGCAACGAAAGTTTGCAGTAAAAGTTGTAAATGAAATTTCACAACTTTGATCGTGCTGGATATCATCAAACGTGGAATAATGGGGTTTCCTTTTTTGTGAGAGTGCAGAACGATACTCCATTTCGCCTTTGAACAGAATTATCCCACTGTATGTGTGTGGGCAAATAACCTGCTAGTTCACATTACTGCTGGAGGACTATTGTGCAACGATTATTTGCAAATCGTGCAAATCTGTAACAGTAAATTGTAAATTTTGAACGGAAACAAGATGCAAACGTCAAAATTTTGGGTGACATTCAGATGTCAAACGATCAACTACGTCAGTAGCAAAATCATGTCATGTTCTCTCGCTCTGTCCATCTTACAAACAGGCCTGCCATGCCAAAGTGAGACAGCATGATGATTCTGCTACTGGTGACAGGGACGAGCCTAGTTGTTCGTTCACTATCGCTGTACATGATTATTCTTGTTTCGTTCCTCCGGAAGTTAACAGTGCTTATTTCATTTGCGTTCCCGGCTTCAGTGCATAGCTTGAATCGTCATTTCGCTTACAAAGCACTTCGAAACGGTAAGTTCTGAGGAATTTCTGAACCGATACGGGTTGTACAGGTTTTCCAATTCTAGACGAAATCATACGTGCGTTATTCTAACCCAAGATGGACGGAATAAGTTTGTTCGAAGATTTGTGGAAGAGTACGATCCAGCGATGTACAATACCGAATGAAGACCGCCAGTTAACTAACGATCAGCTAGTTGAGTTTATCACTCGTCAAATTGGGCACGTTTTGCTTGACTTTCCATTTCGCGAAAAACTCCAATTGAAAGCTGATGTGAAAAACGATGCGAAAGCCATAGAATTACGCGAAAAAGGAAACGATTGTTTCCAACCATTGTCTACAAAACGGCTTATGGATTCCCTAACATATTATAACAAAAGCATCGCGCACGCGGAAAAAGGCTCGGAAGCAAGAGCGATAGCGTACGCAAACCGGTCGATGGTTTGCCTTCGGTTGGAACTGTACAAGGAATGTTTGGTGAATATTCGCCTAGCACGTGAGTCAAATTGTCCGGAGCGCCTCGTGGAAAAGTTGGACAGACGCGAAGCTATGGCAACGGACAAACCGAACAGCTCGCTGTTAATGCCGAGGGAAGATGTGAAGCTGAAGTTAAGCTACAAATGTCACGCAAATGTACCGCAAATGGCCGAATGCTTGGAGCTGCGTCGCAACGCCGAATTTGGACGCCACGTGGTGACCAATCGGAAGCTAATGGCCGGAGATGTCGTGATGATCGAGGAACCATTCGCAGCCAAACTGAGAGACGATTACCGCTTTTCGTGGTGTGCTCACTGTTTCGACTGGAATCCATTTACTCTCATTCCGTGTGAAGGGTGTACCGTGACCATGTATTGCTCGGAGGAGTGTTTGAGTAAAGCGCATCAACAGTATCATCGTTACGAATGTGCAGTTGTTCGAGATGTGTCTCGCATGTCTGCTAAACGGGATGAATGTGGGCTAGGATTGCATACTGTCGCTAAGGCAATTGGCCTGTTTGATCATGATTTGGAAGCAATGAAGGAACACTTGAATGGTCTGGACGAGTCGAAGGTGGATGCATTTACGATGGATTGGAGAACAGCAACACCGATAGATGTATACAACACGGTGTACGTGTTGTCCACAAATCAGGCGTTACGCAGGCGTAAGGATCTAACCATGCAAATTTTCTTCGCAACCATCATACATCAGCTAATGCTGGAGCGAACCGAGCTAGGATCAATCTGTGCAACAAGTGCAGAAAAAAACAAGATATTGTTCGATTTGATCCTGCGCCATTGGCAAATATCTCAGATCAACGGCATCAGAATGTTCCATTTACTAAACTCCCATGAGACGGACTTGCAACACCATGCTTTTACTCAATTTTCTTTATCAAGTATGCTTAATTATTCTTGCGTACCGAATATGGAGCAAATTTATTCCCACGATGGACGTTGTGCTACGGTAGCATTAAGACCAATAGCTGCAGGAGAGCAGCTTTTCGTTTCCCACAGGTAAGCACAAAGAGGAGGAGGAAGAGAACGCCATTACTAATGTACCATTTGCTTCTAGCTTTTTTCGATCTGGTAGGTGTACACGTGATGTATTGTTACTGACACAGGATAGGTACCATTTTACTTGCCGATGCAACGCATGTGAGCTAGACATGGAGGACAACGTAAACGATGTCATGACTCAAAAAGATTTGCGCATATTACAAACATTGGCGGATACATCAAAACCGTCGGAGAATATGTTAGCGCTGATATCGCACGTGAATGCGCCCAGTCAACGTTATTCGCCGTACAGATTAACCCTAGCCCAGTTCGCCTTAATATTTATTCTTCATCAGTTGTATGGTACTGTAATATTGAATAGTATTTCGAAGACATAACCTTCATGATCATCTGAACCTTAAGGACAAGCCTACATCGTTGTATGGGCTCACTTTGTTTGAGCCTTTATCATATTTTCTCTTTTCATATTATTCCTTTATGGGAGTATACTATTCAGCATCACTCTATCCCTAAATCTGTAAACGGAATCGAAACAGTGTTATGAATGCACCTCGAAAGATAACTTGTGAGTGGTAGCGGGTTGAGGATTTGAGTAGCATGCAGATTGAAATTATACCATTTATCTGTTTAACCTTGATCATTTGTGTGAATAGAATAGTGTGTGAATAAAATCAACATTTCTCCTGAAACATAAAGCATTTATTCCACTGTACATAAGTGAGAAATGTTGAATAGTTGTTTGGAATGAACGTTAACGTATTACAACAGACGTCAATAAGCCACACACGTCTTAGCCCAGCTTCGGTTTGATCCTCCTGATTCGGGTATGACTCGGAATGAAGTATGGCTTCTGGATATCAAAGACAGAACTGCGATACTAACCACTCGCAAGGGCATCGTAATCGAAAGAACCGTCCTGGTATTGTACAGCAGAACACGGATCGGTTGGAATAGGAGTTCACAATATGACAGATCGCATCATTTTATTGAAACGATTGCTTTGATCGAATTCCAGAGCGTGCGCCGATGTATGTGCAATAATACTTCCATGACTTAAATCCTGTCGTCTGCAAGCCGCAGATGTTCCCTGATCGTCTGTGAAGAAGCTTCAGGAAGTATACAGGAAGCTAACAAGGGAAGTTCAGGGCCGTATTCTGCAGGAAATTGTCTGGAAAGATACAGATGGTACAGTGGTGCAGCAAAGAGTAAAGAAGAGTGCATTATGGTGGCAACTGCTGCGGCAAACGCTCCTCCCGGTCACTAACTACTATTGAACGACGCAGTACAGGAGGGTTCTGCTAAGGATCTCGAAAATCTAAGAAAGTGACTTTTGACCAAAACGTGAGGAGATGTGTTTCAAAGTAAGAACCCATATGCGTACCCATTATGCGTATTGGCCACTATTGTGATCATTCAGAAATGATAGTTAAAGAAGCAATATCTGAAGGTATGGATCTGACCCGCCACTCCGCTGTGAAATGTCCCAGATGGTGGTCATTTTCAGAGATTGTCAGCTCGCTATGGTTTCCTTTCAACGGAACGTTTGCACGTTCGCATATCTAACGCCCGTTTGGTCATGCAGGAAAGGAAGAAGGATTTGGGTTTCCCCCGTTTGGGCCACGGAACTTGACGCCGGTTGGCTATAATTAATTGCGGTCTCACTTGGTCTGCAGTAATTTATCAACTCGCCTACGTCACTCTTACTCATTCGTGTTCCCTCCCTACACTGTTGGCGTTTTGTGGGACCGATACAGAGCCATCTTGCACCATTGCATCGTCATCATCATCATCATCATTCCGATTCGTTGCATCCTTTTGACAAATGTGCAAAATCTCTTCCGTTTCCGGTCGAAGCATAGGGCCGCTGTTAGCTATCAGGCCGCCTTCGTTTTGCCATTGTTCTCAAACGCACGGTGTCCGCACATTGGTAGTCGGGCTTGTACTAGCATTCGATTCCGACCAGTGACGCCCGCCTGCCCAAATCGCTCAGCGTGGTGGCTCTTGCACGGTGCGGAACCGAACGGTCGTAAATTAAAATCTTATCACTACCTCGCTGACACTGACCTGAGCGACCTGCTAGTTTGACCACGACCAGAAGTAATACCAGTTAGGAGCATTACCGGAAGGGTATCGGAATACGGCATTTAAGGAGCAAAAGGAAAAAAGGCAACGCATCTAATTATATTTATCTTGCTGGTGGGATTTTTCAACCGCATCGTAAATTATGCCACCGTTTTTGATGAATCGTTCACAAGAATGCTCAGCGAGAAGACGAATGACGACACGGTGGACACTCTTCAGTGAAACCATTTTGTATAGAGCTCGTTGTAGAAGCCGAGGGTTGACGTCGTCCGATATGGTGGGTTCTCGGTGTTGGTTAAGGCATCTACATTTATTCTGGCTAGGTTTTCCCAGGTGATCATGTGAAATTAAACTTCAGCGGCAAGTTGCTTGTTGTGAAATTGATTTAGGACGAATACAACCATGCTGTTGGCTGTAGGTCGGAAAGGATGATCTTCACTGTGTACAGGTTGAGACGTTTTGTTCGGGAGGTAGGATGTAAACGTCCGGTGCCGTATCAGGTGATTATAACGTGCGATGAAGTGTGAAAGTCTTTCGACGAGAAGTTGTCCCCAATAATTGAGAATGGTTTCTGCAACACACAAACACCTATACAACTCTCGATGTTCGGATTCGATTGTACTAACGAAATTGACATTCTCTGCTTCCCCCTTTCGGAAGCTCTTCATCCCGTGCGGTATTCCAAATATGCGGCCAACGTTGTATTGTCTTGGCGGGCTCAATCTCATCGTCAATCGCAGCAATTCAGTAGCGCATTCGGCAAACGCTTCAAGTGAAATAACGACACAAGGCGCAATTAGTAAAATTCTGATGCGCCAGCAAAACGGCACCTTACAGATATTGGGGCCGTGAGGGCGAAAGTATGGCAGAATTCTGCCACCGTGGACCGAGGGCGGTAACAAGATCCGATTGACAGTTGCCGAATAATTGCTGGCACTCAAACGACCGCCTTGACGCAGTGGCAAAACTTTCCAGACAGCGACGAAACAAACCGCAATTCATTCGGCGGGTATTCCGCACGGAGTAAGTGAAAATGGTGAACAGTGTGTTTTTCGTTTGATGCCAGAACATCAGTCTCAGGCTGGGAACAGTTTTCCATTTCCGGATGGTGAACATTTTAAATGGCGAACAATGGCGTTTGGTATTTTTTCGTTTGTTTTGCGCTTCTGCTCATTAAACACACGATGAGGGCAAAGAATTCGCTTTTAATTGTAACGCGATCACGTGCATTTTATTTGGGGCTTCAAATGAAGACACTCGTCCTTGGGTAAGCGCTGAATCGTACCTGGAGGGACACATTTGTCTCATCAAACACTGCCTACACGCGGCTGCGAGTTCCCATTATCGAAAGCTATCGAATGGACGATAAAGGAAGGTCTTGGCTGACCTTTGCTACAGATGCAGATTAAGCAAAAAGAATCAGACAAAAATGATGAGCGTGGTTTTTTCATTTCCGTCACAATAACATTCGGAATTTTGAGTTCCAATTTCTGGTTCTTGCAGTATTCGTTTTTGTTTTAAATTTTTTTTCCTATCAATTTTACTGTTTGTACAGTCCTTGCCGGTTTGTGAGATGAGTGCCGAACGAAAAACTTTTTGCGTTAATTATTGTGTGCTTACGTGTAACCCACGTGGATGAAATATTCCGACTGCACGCACGAATCCATCTTGAAGAGCGAGCGATTTTTGCTCCACACGGTTATAACTGGCTAAAAAGTTTCGCTGGTAGGGAAAATATTTACACACTGCTGATGGTACCTAATGTACCATGCAAAGTGGGTCCTTTGATTAGACCCATCCTAAACCGTCTGGAGTGTTACTTCTCTTACGACAAATCCGGTTCGTGTCCCCATTCCATCGCTTGGCAAACTGACAAACTGAGCTGACGAAAGTCAACGGACAAACCAAACGATTGCTTAACGAATTGGCCCATTTATTTATAGGTTAAGCGTTAAAAATACTAAGAGTCCATATTATAGCAATATAAGAGTACAAACCGTCTTATAGCAAAATACGAATACAATGAATTGCATACATTTAGGCGCTGTATTTAGTAATTTCTTCGTGCGTGGTCTAAGTGTTAGTTCAACGGCTAACAAAGTGCGGCCAGTGAGCCGGTTCTTTGTTCAAAATGATACAAGCACATTCAGCTTCGGTAAAAGAATAGTAAATAAATTTTAAACATCGTAAGACATAAGAGCTGCTTTGGTTTTTGAGACAAGGGTCTTTTTCTTTTTCGAAACATCGAAACAACCTCGAATGGCTTAGCCTGCCATTTCTGGCTTCCGGGACTTGAATGTGCCTTGATAGTCAGTCCTGCGTACGGGGGGGAACGGCCCACGTGGGATTCGAACCTCAGTCCTGTCTGTTCCAAGACCGGCGCCTTAATCTCTTCGGCCACCGATCCGCTCCTGACAAGGGTGAGACAAGGGTGTTTTAAGCAATTAGTAGTTGGCACTAAGAACAATTTAAGATGATTGTTAACAACTGCACATTGCAGCCTGCCATATGGACATGTTTATTTTCATAAAGAGAACTGATTTTTACAAATTTACAATAACTTTATAAAACCTGATTCAATTTTTAAATCAGCAGGACATTTTCGATGCTACGAGGGCTGACAATAAAGTAAGGTCTCCAACGCTGCAACTTCGCCGGATCACGCGCTAGGCGAAATCTGGCAACACCGCCGTGTTCCTTGGTTC
>AXCM01005054.1:0-18843 GCA_000473375.1 Anopheles culicifacies | reverse complement strand
GAGAGAGAGAAGATGCGCGCGGAATGGGAAGGCATAGTTAATCCCCTTAGACGAGATGCTGAGTGAGGCAACACCAGAAAGATAGAGAGCATATTTTTCATGTAAATCATAACGAGCGAACATCCACACACATACACACATTATTATAAAAAAGAAGAAAAAAAAAATGACTAAATTGTAACCAATGCAAGAAATAGTTAAGACTTTGTAAAAGGCATTGTAAACAGTACGATAGATACTAGTTCGATTGCAAAACGATGGAAAACAGGAACCAGCTGGTGTAGGGGAATAGAGGTTACGGGAGGGGGGGGCCAAACAGTGTGTGGTACGAGCAATGGATACTTTAATCCCATTTTCTACCGTCCACCCCTCCTCCTCCCCACATGATGTTCCTTTGGTTAAACTAAAACCAGAATTGTCCATGTATATATATTAAACTACAACACACACGCACACTCATACATGAAAATGTTAATACTTTCGGTGTAACACACACACAGTCACACACATAGACACAAAATAATGAAAACAGAATGGAAAATACCCCAACCACATAAACAAACATACACTCAAACACAAGTCATGCGATTTACAAAAAAAAAGAATCATATATACCCCATTCTAACACGGACGAAATTTTGTTCTCCTGGTGGGTTTTTTGCATAACTATACCAGCATATTACACCTAATTTCATTAAATCAAATACACACACACACCCCACTCACATACACACACACACACATACATACACATGCATACTAAAATATACACATTTTAAATGGTATACTCCAGAGATAAGTAAGACAAACAAAAAAAAACGAATGATTAACTTCACAATACTGTGTAAAAGAATTCTTCCTTTCAAACAATCAAACAGAGGAATAACAGAACAATGGCACAAAAATCAAGCCGCCTCTCCTCCGCCCCTGCCTCTCACGCAATTAAGTTCGATTGATTTTCCTTCATTGTTTAGAGCAAAAATAATAAAAAAAGAACGAAATAAAAACAAAACACCCCCTTTTGAAGATGCAAGCAAATGAAAGCAAACGAAGGAAGCAAAAAAGGGTGTTGAATTGCTAAATGTCAACCTGCGAAATGTCAAAAGGAAATGAAGCCACCGAGGCACCATGAGGGGGGGAAACCCAGGGCACCCGGAAATAACACCGGAACAAGACACAATAATTAATAGCTTTTTGTGGAAATAGTGCACCCCCTGCTCTTGAGGCGGGTCGGGGGCGGGGGAAGGGGACAGGGCAAGGTGAGGAGCGTGGTGTGCGAATGGAGTTATTGGGTGGGTGGTTTGGGCGTCATGGATTGAGGATGGATTGAGACAAAGCTCTCCCCCCTAATTCCCCCCTTCCACCCACCGGTACGGATTCATCCCGAGAGCGAAACGAATATATTTACATTTTTTACTTAGTAAACGGTACGATCCTATTTGTTTTCTAGTGCGGATTCAGTGCAAAATTTTATATCTGTTCATGATTAATGTTGAAGAAATACATAGTGTACAATACATATATGCGTCCTGATGCTGTTTGTGTTCATTTTCGTCATCTTTTTGTTCACCTGAACGCTCTCATTTCGCTCGCGATTATCAATTCGGTGCACCGTTTGGGTTGTGCTGTAGAGTTTCCGCATTAATCGATTTCTTTCCACAGGATGAGGCTTATAAAAAGAAAGCTTCCAAGTATATCCGATACAAAAACGCAAGGTTTTCGTCCGTAGTGAAGGTTACAATTCCATTTGATAGCAGTATTTTGATCCAAAATAAGCACATACACTCACATGTGTTGACATTGTGAGAAACAGTCACACCTTTCACTGCATTTACAGAGCTTGCCATTGTAGACACGAGGGTGGATGCGTTTCACGTGCCAATATCTCCTTTGCTTGATGGCTTGTTTTCGTCCCGGTTTCGTTTCAGATGTCACATCAGCAGTTGCAGCAGATGCAGCAGCAGCAGCAACAGTTTCAGCAGCAACAACTGATGCAGGAGCAGATGAAACAGGACCATCACCAGTTGCAGCAGCAGCAGATCAGAACGGAACAGGAGCATCAGTTGCAGCAGCAGATAAAGCAGGAGCATCAGCTGCACCAGGAGCAGCAACAACAGCTGCACCATCCGCAACAGCTCCAACATCATCAGCATCACGAGCAGCAGATGCATCTGCAGCAACAGCAGGATCCACAGTTGCAGCACGGCGTAAAGCTAGAGCCAATGTTGCAACAGCACCAGCAACAGATGCAGCACATGCAAATGCCGGGCGGTACGATGTCCTCGCAGTCCTCCGTTGTGGATGATCTCATGGGGACGCCGCAGCATCACGATCAGCTACATTCGTCAACCATACCGGCGGCCGCACCACGATCCTGTCCGTCCAAAATACAACCCCTGCAGCCGGAATCGACCGAGCTGAAATGCATCCGACAGGGTTGCAACAATCAGGCGATCGAAAACCCTGACTGGGAGGATGAGTACTGCAGTCAGGAGTGTGTCGTCGCCCACTGTCGGTTAGTAGTGGCGGTGTAACGTACCCCGAAAACCTCTTCTAACATCTGTCGTTTTTTTTTTTTAATTTTAGTGCTGTGTTTGCAATCTTTCAAAAGGAATGCATTCAAGGGAATGGTCAATCGCAGCAGCAGCAGCAGCAGCAGCAGTCGTTACCGACAGTAAAATAGACGATTTAGGCGGGCGTGAATGTAGAATCTAAACGACTCCGCCAGGTTGGTTAACTAGACACCTGAACAGATGACAAATCTCCGGGTATCTTTTTGTGTCACCCTGTGCGTGCTAGCACATACCATTAACACTTTATTTTCAGCGCACTTGTATCGTGATGGTGCGATAATTGTGCGAAATACAATTATGTAATAGTAACACAACGTTTCCATGTTCGAGTTAGTAATGTTGGAACCATTTGTGGATTTTGTTCAAGTGGCCCGGGAATGAGAGAGATCTCCTCGGTCTTGGAAAAGCAGACTAATTCCGATCGGTCTGAATCGAATCTATCACAACTTGCTACGTTTCATTTGCATCTTGACACCTTGAATATACTTCAGGAATGACTCCGACGTTGCTAGTTGAACACACCTGTCAAGATTAGAGGTAAACTGTAGTACCGGCAGTAGCTCGTAGCGTGTAGGCCGAAGACGATAATGCACGAACGGATCAAGATGGCGAAGAATTGAAGATATGGTTACGAAAATCCAGCACTTGGTCTGATATTGTAGAACTTTTTTTTACTAACAGGAAAGCAAACAAGGAGAACCCTTTAGTAACTTATGTCTGGTTCTGAAAGAATAACGTGATCCAAGGAGTGAATTTCCGGGCGATTCTACTTCATTTCGAAGGAATGATGCGCCATATAGGTAGAGGATGTTGAATGATAAACCACTTATCACATATTCCCTGATTGAACTATTCCTGAAATGTATGATACTGAGCTTAGGTTAGGTGTAGATGAACCGAATTGTATTCTCTTCTTTTGGTGTTGTACATGATCCGGTATAAAACCAAAGATCAAGGAATTCACTATTGTTTAGAAATAGTTCAGTTAAAATTTTATGATTTGGCAGGCAGTTGTTTTGATTAGTGAAAACTGGGGTCTCCACAAGAATACGTTAGCTAAGAATTATCACATTGTCAGTTACATGATGAGGTACGGCCAAACGGCATCTCAGAATGTTTCTTCGCCTGACAACAACTAAATTGGGACTTTCTTCAAATACAGTATACGGTTTTAGGAATGCTTCACCCTTCCCCCAAGAAAACACCCTCTTATCTTCGTTTAGATAAGACATATCTTTTGAAGTTTCGCCGTCACCCGTCGTATAGCTTGATTTTACTTTTAATTTTTATTTGACAAGTGCCAGCCATATTTGTGGCGGGAGTAATCGTGTGGGTAAATAAAACGTACCCGGCACGGTTGAACGTTTTGAAAGCCAAATCGTAAATAAGCCCAACGAACTGTGAATGTGTGTGTGCGTACGCGTGTGTGTGTGTATGTTGAAGTTTTGTTTTTTTTCTAAAAGCATAGCAAACACATCCCCTGTAGAGATGGTGACGTTCTGAACATGTAGAATGTGGAACGATAAACACAATTTTGTAATTCCATTCAAATGAACAAAAACAAAACAAAAATACGCTCGTTGGCAAACACACACACACATAATAGAGGAAGTACATAATTGTACCAATAATAAACAAAGTAAACAAAAAGGTAATAAGAACGAAAATTACACATTCACATATTTTTGTTGTCCGTTTGTTGTCTATTCTGCCTTTAGTTAATTATAAGATTAATGGTTAACATTGACAAGTTAGTAAAGAAAAGCATCTTTTTCGAAGACTGAACGCTGTACAGTATTCGTTAGCGTAAATTGGAAAGAAATTATTATGGAAATGAAAGGTATTGCATATCTTTTGAAATGGATAGATATTGAGAAAAAATTGGGAAGGTCAATATTAAAACATTTAATGTCCTTGACCTACATACATCTCGACAATTACGAAATGAATTTGAAGTAAGTTCATTCCCATTCTACACTATTGCTATTTATGAAACAAAACTACAAATTACGTGAAGTAATTCGTCGCCCCTTTATGGTTTTTTTTTTTCTTGAAAAAGAAGATAAAAAATATAGATATTGCATCCTGATGGAGACGCCTGGTGCTTGGAAAACATTTTTGCATTTAGCAAAGTGTTTCTACATTTCGGGATTGTTAATTAGCACAAAACAGCCCAAAAATACATTTCTTTTGTTATTAAATATTTATTTAGTGTATTTTACGAAGGAGGTTAACGCAGTCCTCTAATTCATTGGTCTGTTCCGAATGCAAGGTGTCCTTTAGGGTTTATTTTCTGCGTTGAGAAATACGCGTTTCCGAATGGTATTTGCCTGTCCAGTGGATGTTTGGAATATAATTTCAAAATTGACACATTGAATGGACCAATTCCATTTTCCAATTGCCGTCTAATCATTTCATGCATTGGAGCTAGTATATGAATTGGATCATAATTAAATTATTAATCACCATCAGCATGAGATGGAGAATGGTGAGCCCGCGAGAGTCCTACAAGAAGAGGAAACTAGCAAAAAAAAAAAAAAAAACGAATGTCCTTGCCTGGTGTCTTCGTAAGTGGTTCGTCTATGGTTGGGCAGGCGCGCTGAAATCGTTGCGTAATACCGATCGGTAACCGAACAGTCCGTGAACGGTTCGGGACGTGGAAACATAAACAGTGTATGGTTCGAGCGTATCGGTCCAGATGTGACCAAGTGCTCTTTGGTGCAAGCTGGTGCTGGCGTACGGTGAAGTGCGCGCGAAGCTGATAAAACAGGTAAGCTGGTTAGTGTGGTGCCTGAGTAAAAGAGTGATGAATTTGCTTCCCAATCAACATGCAACCATGACATCAATCATACACCAAAGCAACATATAAGAACGGTCCCAACAAATTGGCAGAGTTGGAAAGCATTAATGTGCCCGAGAGTGTCGTGACCCGACGATAAAGGGGACCTAAGAATTCATTTTGATAAAACAGAGTGCTAAGAACAGGTAGACGAAAAAAAAAACAATGGTCAGTTTTTAGGAGTTTTCAGCAGCAATGTACGATAAATTATCGTACAAGCGCACGCGTATTGCCGCAAAGTTCGACGTAGATAGAAAGAAAAAAAAAACATTCGCGATGTATTCTTGCCCCTTATTCTTTCTTTGTGTTCTTTATATAATTGATATCCTTCTTCAAGTATGTCCTTTTTAAAGTTCTTAAAAAGAAATACAAGATTCTCACTATCTTTCCATTATAACATCTAAACGAAGACAACTAGAAAAGCAACGATACATGCTCTGTGTTTGTGCACAGTATGAAGCTGTCAGGGAAAGTTATCGCAGAAAATCAATAATCACAATTACTATGTGCTGCCAAATGTGCAATATACTCGTGCGAGCATCTTTTTTTTTAGACAGGCCTGATTACCTTGAACTGCTTGAGGTATTAACCTTCTGTAATTCCTCTCATTACTATCCGTTATCAGCTTCAAAATGGCCTGCCCATTTGCAAAGCATATTTCGAGTGAACAGTTCCAACGCCAGCCGTCAATCGCGGAGGCGCACAACTGGAACCTGGATGAGGACCTCAGCGAGATACCGGGCGATGCGCTTACGCTCACGCATCTGAACGCTGCGATACAGCTGCTGACGGCTCCATCGGTAAGAGTTCGCATCCCCCTCTCTCCAGGCAAAGCATATTAAAAGCACTAAACACGATTCTAATAACTTTACTTGCAGATTGACAATGTTCACGAGGCACTGATGTCGCTGATCAGCAAATATAGCAACAGGTGGCCGGGTCTGTCAAAACTGTAAGTATTCCGTAAGGTGAAGGTTGATACTTGGTTGATGGGACATATCTGTTGGATGGACCAGATACGTATAGAGTCGGGGAATATTTTTGGTCTAAAGCATCTGGTAGAAGCTTAATAGCAAATCGGGTTGCATTTCATTGAGCAGGATGTACTTCAACCTTAAATGCATCTTATTCCTATAACTCTCACACTTAGGAAAAGCGAACGTTCCGAGTTGTCGATCTATCCTCACTACGATTACCTCGCCGACATTCAGGATAATTTGGCGCAAATTGATGGTGAGTGTTATTATCCTAAGGTCCGAAGTCACAAAAGGAGTTCCAACCTGATGAACCCTTTTCTTTTATAATGCACTCATTGCTTCAGAGTCGGCTGTATCGGAGATACTGGAGCACCTTGGCGAGGAGCTCATCCAGACGGCGTGCGTGGGTGTGATCGAGCGTGCGTTCAAATGTCTTGGTTCGGATCTGCAAGAATTTCTAGGCTCGCTGGACGGTGTGTACGATGTGCTGAAGCTGCAGGAGGAGGACATCTCCGATACGGGGTTTGTGTGTGCCGGCGAAGGGGAACTGATCTTCACCTCCGAGCGTCCGGTACTGGCCTGGCTATTGCTCGGATGTTTGCGGGCACTCAGCCGACTCTTGTTTAACTGCGAGCCGGAGATTGAGCTGGAACCGCTGCCAGGTGATACACCGCGCTATCGCTACCTGCTACGGCTAGATGAACCGGCGGAGGAAACATTGGATCGGCGTGGACCGGCCGACATCGTTTCGGGCGATGCACGAGATCTGAAGGTGAGCAATCAGTTCTTCTGCGATGCCTTCCCGTGGCACTTCATCATGGACGAGCAGCTGCGGCTTGTTCAGATGGGATCGGCTTTTAGCCGTCTGTTTAAAGGGCATGTTGGGGCTGGTACGGCAGGACTGCTCTGTGCCAGTACCGTGTTTCGCTTCAAGAGACCGCGCGGACTGCAGTTGCACTTTCGCGAGATAGTCCGCCGCACCAATACCCCTTTCATGATCTCGCTTCGGGCACCACCGGGACGGCCTGATTTCTTTGCGAAGGGTCTCGAGATTAAGGGCCAGATGGTGTTCTGCCCCGAGTCCAACGCACTGCTGTTTGTTGGATCACCGTTTCTCGATGGGCTGGAGGGTCTAACCTGCAATGGGTTGTTCATCTCCGACATTCCGCTGCACGATGCGACGCGTGAGGTGATACTTGTGGGAGAGCAGGCACGTGCACAGGATGGGTTGCGGCGCCGCATGGACAAGCTGAAGAGTTCGATCGAGGAAGCGAATGCGGCTGTTATTAAGGAGCGTAAGAAAAACGTTAGCCTGCTGCAGCTCATCTTTCCGGCGGAAATTGCCGAACGGTTGTGGCTCGGTGCCCAGATCGATGCCAAGACGTACCCGGAGGTAACGATGCTGTTCAGCGATATCGTCGGCTTTACGAGCATCTGCTCACGGGCAACGCCCTTCATGGTGATCAACATGCTGGAGAATCTGTACAAACACTTTGACGAGCTGTGCGGCTTCTTCGACGTGTACAAGGTGGAGACGATTGGGGATGCGTACTGTGTGGCGAGCGGACTCCATCGAGCCAGCATCTACGATGCCCACAAGGTCGCCTGGATGGCACTGCGTATGATCGAAACCTGTACGCTCTACAACACGCACGACGGTCAACACATTAAGGTGAGTTCCAACCTCAAAAAAAAAAAAAAACTACGGTGGCAGGGTTGTGGAGGTGGAGGAGTAAATATGGGTGCATGTTTTTTTTTTGTGGCGTGTTGCAGATGCGCATCGGTATCCACACCGGTACGGTATTGGCCGGGGTAGTAGGACGCAAGATGCCCCGGTACTGTCTGTTCGGCCACAACGTGACGATTGCGAATAAGTTCGAGTCTGGCAGTGAGGCGTGCAAGATCAACATCAGCCCAACCACGCGCGAATGGTTGGTCAAACATCCGGACTTTGGCTTTCAGCTGAATGCACGTGATGCGTCCTGCATGCCGAAGGAGTTCACCGACTCCAAGGGCTTGACGTGCTACTTCCTTGAGGGTTATAAGCATCCGACGCTTAGCAACGACCGTCCACTGCAGGAACACATCGAGGAGGCGATGCGGCAGACGCTACAGGATACGGCCGAAACCATCACTCTCGAGGTCGCTCAGTAGGAAGTGGAAACTCCAAACTTCCCTTTTGATGATAGATTAGCGGTCCTACACCACCGTACTGCGCAGAATGTATTAATGTTAGTAGATGTTAAACCTGGTAGCGGTACTATCAGCTGTCCAGCAAAAGAACCACTGTTGTGTAACCATTTCCACTAACCACTACTTCTAGACATACAATCATCCACTAATACTAAATCAAAAACAAAAGCGTCCCATGTCCGTTCCTCCCTTGCGACTCACACATCCATCACCTCCTTTAAGGTGTTATTACATGCAGAGACAACCTCTTAGCGCCTTACTCAGATATGCCAAATAAAGATATTCGGTGGGTTTCAGCTAGCAGTATTTGATGTAAAACGTATACATTTGTTTACGTCCATTGTTCGTTAGCTATCGGTATGAAACGTTGCATTCGTTTGCAAGGTTGATGTTTTCGGTCCTGTTTTGTGAACTAACCTCACAAATAGCATTTTTTTAAATGTCGCTTACTAATTGTCAGTAATAAAATATAGTGAGTAAAGTTATGTTTTATCTATCTGCATGTTGCAACGATTTCCGAACATTGTATCATTCAGCTAGGAGGAAAGCTTAAAAAACAATACCCAGATGTCAATCAGAATGTTCGATTTTTTTGACTTCGAAAATGGCTTGCTGGTTAGTGGCCATTTTTTATTTGAGTAATTTTAGAACTTTTTCTTCTCGTTTACGGCTGAACAAGATAACGCTGTAAGGTTATTTTAAAGTATAAAACTCATTTTATGATGAACTTCTTCCAATTCTTACCAATATACATATATTCCCAACCCAGGGTCATTAACCCTAAAGTAATAGTCCAAATTTATAAAGCCCTTTCACCCCCTTCTGATAAGAATTACAGCTTCCAACACGATGGATTCTGATTGCTTTACGCGAGATTTCGTTCGACTTGACCTCCAGCGGTCGGCGGTCGATGCGATTGGAGATGAGTGCCGCTTATCATCCCCGTCCAGTATTTCTACGCGTGCACGCTCCCCCGAAGTACGAGGAGTGTGAGTGTATCATTTTGAGTACCTACGACTGGTGTTCGTTCGTACGTTCCGCCTTTGTTCCGTGTGTAATTGAATTTATTCGCCAGATGGCTTGCAAAATGGCGAATGGTCAATTGTAAGGATTGCGTTAAGTTGATAAGCGTCATGGATCGTTGTTTAATGGCTGTTGTTAGTTTTGGAGAGCCGTTCGGTGAGGTGGGAGGGATGGAGGGTTGTAGGTAGAGGTTTAGCTAGGGAACAGGTAGTTCAAAATGTCTTATTTGAGCTCACTTTCATATGTAGATTTAAACTTAGCAGAAGCTAGAATTTCCAGGATTGGTCAACTTGCTGACCCACACACACTCCGTTCATCAAGAGGACTAACCTGGATAGCAATTTGTGCCCTTTCTGGACATGTACACTGTACACGCAATCGAACGAAAGACTGCGCCGTAGCGCTCCGTAACGATCATTCCACCAACAAGCCGGAAACGATTGTGTCGATTATGTCGGGCCGGTAGTAACATCTCCGCCAACAACGTGGAAAGACCTTGAGCTCATTTCGTTCCACCGTCAGCAGATCAGGCTGACAGCCAGTTCGACATTTAACCGATATTCTCACGCAGATATAAAATGGACCCAATCCTGATAAGTCACCGGCAGTGGGCTGTAGTGACTTACCACGAGCATACTTTTACGCTACGGTAGTGCAGCACGATGAAAACCCTATTGGTTTCCGTTACGTTGTTCGTAATGGTAGGTTTTGCATCCGTATTCCATTGTCGAGAGGAGTCGTCTAAGCGGGTTGTTCCAATATTTCAGACCCAAGGTGCGTACGTGGTGCGGACATTCGCGGATGCGGCCCGATATAAGGATGAGTGCGTGAAGCAGTACGCTGTGCGGGGTAGTTCGTTGATCGACTACATGCGGCAGGTATCGTTGCATACGGATGATGACGATAGCCGCTGGTGCATCGTAAGGTGTATTCTGCACAAATCGGAGCTGCTAGATATAGCGCAGACGGACACGCTGCACGAGGAGAACGTACACGCCCAGATGCAGTACAGCAATGCGATCGTGGAAGATCCGGAAGATATACGTAGCGAGACGAACCGATGCCTGCAGGAACCGAATGCAACCGTTGACGGTTGTCTGCGGGCGTACACGTTCTTTGCCTGCATCCAGAGTACGGAGTATGACTTATTTTGAGCGCGACGCGGTTTCGGTGTACTGGTTACTAGATTGTGAATAAATAATCTACCCCAACAAGAAGAAGCGGGAGAGGAACTCCATGTTGACAGTTCACTTGCTTTTGTTTCCAACGCCTTCTATTATCTCACCACCCCACAAGCACAACAAGCAGGGCGATGCGTTTGCGTGTTCTATCAGTGCCGGCTGGGTGGGAGGGGCAGTGTCATACAGCTCTAACGTGTCAACAGGTTCATTATCAGACGCGTGCACTGGCCTGATCGGGGGCAGATCAGCTGATCAGTGCGGGACCCCAGTGCGGAGGTCCCACTTATCTACCGCACCGAGCGCTGGACCGACCGATCCGGGAAGTTGGTGTGATCTTCAATTGACTCGGGGGCTGTGACTGAGACATAATCAAATGAAATGTTTCCACTCCGCAGGCGAATCAGAACGTGTGGATAAAGCGTCCACCAATGAGGGTCAATGTACAGCGCACCAGCCCGGTGCCTTTCGTCGAACGCGTCGTGGGCTATCAAGTAAATAAGTGGAGCAAATCAATCCCTCGCCCTCGGTGCTGATGCTGATTGTCTGGATGATCTTGCATCTCGGGCAAGTTGTGCGGCATTATAAAAGCCACCGGACGGACCAAGTGTAATCATCAGTCCGCGTTCTTGCCCATACCCGGCAGGTTAAGTGTGCATCCTCCGTACGAACCAACGCAACAATCAAAAATCCACGAGATGCTGAAGTTTGTGGTTGCAGTGCTGGCCCTCGGTGCCATGGTGAGTAATCGGATGTTGGTGGATCTAACGCCGCAAAAGCTAACCACAGGTCTCAACACACCTGTTTCACGCTGCACAGGTGAGCGCTGAGTTCGTGGTGCAGACGCGCGACGATCTGCTCAAGTATCGTGCCGAGTGCGTCCAGTCGCTCAGCGTGTCGGACGAGCTGGTGGAGAAGTATGTCGCGTGGAACTTCCCGGAAGATGAGACCACCCAGTGCTACATCAAGTGCATCTTCAACAAGATGCAGCTGTTCGACGACACCAATGGCTTTGTCGTGGACAACCTGGTACTGCAGCTGGCCCACGGTCGGGATGCGGAGGAGGTGCGTGCCGAGATTGTGAAGTGTGCTGGCACCAACACCGATGGCAATGTGTGCCACTGGGCGTATCGAGGCTTCCAGTGCTTCCAGAAGAACAACCTGTCGCTGATCAAGGCGAGCGTGAAGCAGGAATAGTTACGGCACACGTCAATGCGCTCGGTTACAGCCATACACCTTAGTTTTTGGTGGAACTGATGATTCGAATACGGAATAAAGTGATGTTATGAAGCAATTGCAACCATCCAATGCCCACTCTCTACTATCAACCTACCAGAGCAGGGTACACATGTTGGGAAATCTTCCAACTCTGCCGAGAATTCGTCTGCTGCCATCTTTATTGAGTGTCGTTTTAGTGTACTGACCTCTCTCTCTGTCTCTCTCGCTACTCTCGCTCTCTCGCTTTGGGAGATGGAATTGAAAACACCTTCATCAGCAAACGGCACTCTCTCTCTGTCTCTCTCGCTACTCTCGCTCTCTCGCTTTGGGAGATGGAATTGAAAACACCTTCATCAGCAAACGGCATGTGCTGTCTCATGGTCTCGCTGCAAAGAAGCTCGTATGAATATTGCCATAGCAACACCAATAAACAGTATGTCCTCTGGAGGAGGACGCACGGCTCCAGCAATACCAACAACACCAACGGCAGAAAGCACCCCAATAATCAACAAACAAACAAAACAAAACAAAAAAAAAAATCAATCGCCCCGAATGGTCACGGTAAGTTTTCGCCAGTCGCAAGTAAGTTCGGTGCCATAAGTCCATCCGTGCGTCCGTGTACCACGGCTAGAGTGTAAAACTTCCCGTCGGTAGCACCTTCCACAAACACCACCACCGCCATCAGAACCCCTTCATGGCGACTGCTTCAAAATTGCAGAATTGCTGTGAGTTTCGTTTTCCAAGTTTCGGTGCCGTGTCCATCCATCCTTGCCCGTAGCGTGAACGATGACTTGCTGGATTGTTGGCTATTCAAAACAACAACAACAACAAGAAAAAACCCCTCCACTGCTCCAAAACCGACCTCTGATGACACTGGGTAGCGACAATTATAAATGCGAAGGACTGATACCCGTCCAATGCACAGCCAAGGAGTGACTCCACGCGGAAGCTCCGTCGTTTTTCCGTGATAATGTCGGTTCCGTTATGCCTCCCGAGGACCTCCTGTGTATGCAAATTAGGGCTCCCAAAGTTTTTGTCCGCACTGTTTCGCATTTTGCCCAGGGATTGTGTATTCTTTGGGCGATTGTTTACCCCGTATCTTACTTACCGGTGTGCTGGTGGAAGTTTTGTGGATTGAGGGAGGGACGATACCTTCCAAACATTTGTTTTGGAGTCAATGTCGATCACCTGCCCGTTGATAAGCGGAAAAATGATCCAAATCGGGTAGAGGGGTGACTAAGGAAGGTAAATCGTTTAAAGTTCCGGAAAAGTTTGACGTGCCACCACCGTCTGTAGGTGCCAATAGCCCACCTCTGGAATGGCGAAGGTTAGACCATTTTTGGTCTTATCAATGGGCCGTGATTCGTACCGAATGGCGGCAATAGTAGGGGTAAGGTTTGTGTGGATGTTTTCAACACCGTTTGACGTTTGGTATTGATTGACACCGAAATTTGGAAAGTCTTTGGAGTCGCCGTTGATGTATGGGTTCGTTTTCATTGTATTCGTAGGCAATTATAAGCAGCAGCTCCCGGTACGTCTCCAACTCGTCCTCTACGATGTCCGCAGGTGTACTATACGTTTCAGTGAGAACGAAAGCATGAACCTGGTGGATCTGAAAAACAATTCGCAAACATGCGACCTTTTTCGGGGGGTCGTTCCTAGGTCATTAATATACCTAAATTATGGACATAACATAGAGATTTCTAAACAAACCGTGGCGGAGTTTGAAGGAATATAACTTGATGATTATAACATTCATTATGATCTGTCTCTTTTTTGTCTATAACTGTTACCTTTTGAAAATATCTGTTGAAGAGAGAGTTCACTAGGAATGACTTAATCTTTATAGATCCAAATAATTTAAACCTAAAAAACTTGGAAAAAATAATAACATCAGCTTCGATTCATGTTGCAGAGAGTTCCTACTGGTCAACTACATTAAAAAAAATCGTTCAAAAACAACGCCGTACGTCGTGTTGGGCAAAAGGACAATCGAGTTCAAAAGACAAGACTTGAACTCCGATCGTAGGCCATAAACAAGAACCTATACACCAACACACACTCGTCCGCTCGGTTGCTAACGCAGTCCACGACCCGAATAAGGGCCGAACGTACGAAACCACCGACCCGAAAGGACGCCTGGAAACGATGAGCAGAAAACAGCCGAAGGAAGGTGGCGGCGCTGGGAGATCGTTGACGGCCGCATTCAACAACAACACCAAGGGAGGGGCAATGATAATGAAAAGCGTTTCCATCTTTCTGGCCAGTGGTAGGCGAGCCTCGGCCCAGTCGAGAGATCCGGCCGGGAACGGTCCTAACAGTGCTCATCAGCCACGGGCCGATTCGCACTCGAAGGATCAGAACAGTACGGGCACCGCACGTACAACGATCTCGCGCGACAACAGACGAATACTAGCCAGGATGGACGAGCTGAATGGCAAGCTGAACCCCAAGATGCTGGAGATGTACAAGCGCCGTACGCACTTTTCCAAGTAAGTGAACTTTACGTTACTCTACGTTGGTGTATTGGGGAACTCTAACTACGATGCAAAGTGTTTGAACTAAATATCTGTAACAATGGCCAAGTGTGAAGTATACTGCCCTCTTAGACTACTAGAGATCTTAAAGGATCAGAAGCAGTTGATGTCTGAGGTGTTTTTGAAATATTCGGAAACATACCAGAAAAGGTCCTTGTACTATAACTATTATGTATGTGAGGTCTTGGTATCGTTCGGTACATTCACTTATAACTCAAACATGGATTCGTCTCGGGTATTATTGATTGGATCTAGCTGAGTTTTTAATTGGTTCTGACAAAACATCGCTTCACTCGAGACACACCTCCACCGTTTGGAGTCGTTATGTCGAACAAGTTCCATTACCTGTTCAATCGCCTCCAACAACAGCGTGGCAGCATTAAAAGCTTGGCATGATTTACTAGCCCAGTCCGAACGTATGTCGGGCATGTTTCAGATATGCTGTTCTCATCACCGCGCTCGTCAAACCGTATGTTCCAACACGGTACCTTTTCCGAGTGGAGCGTACCCTGCCGAGGAGGGCGCAGAAGGGTAGGCAAAAATGCATAAATTTTCTCGTTATTGATTTGTTTATCATTTATGATTCGATACAACATCGATGTCCCTTTTTATCGTGGTACGGACACGACTGCTAACATGCAATACACATGGCCTTTTTGGGGACAGCCTGCTCTTCGTGTCTTGTTGGTGATGACTTTGCAATACTATGTAGAAGCTCCTTTGTGGTGGCAAACAAAAGCCGTACACAGCCGTGAATATCGTGTGAGCTAATTTGCTCTATTATTGCACGACATCTGGCAGACCTGGGGTATTTTAATAGTGGTCTTTAGAATACACCTGTTATGGTCTGGTGTTGTTTGGTTACTATATCACGGGTTTTCACAAGACTGGATTTCATGCAACAGGGAATACCCAACTAGGTATTCGGCTAGATATTCCATTGAGGTTGAACTCCTGAAGAGTCTTATTGAATCGTTGAAGTTGCCTTTAATCTGGGGATTTTTTTATAGAAACTCAAAGCAAATGTTTAGGACTTCTCGTGTATTCTTTCTTAGAAGTCAGTCAGGATCTTCGGAGCAGAGCTCGCATATCTACTCCACTCTTTCCTGTTCCTTCTATTGCTACTCCAGTAGTTGCCACTCTTATACCCTCAGGCCTGCTTTCAATTTTTCATGAATAGACGACACAACATTTACTCCAAACGTGCTTAAAGAAACGAGCTGAAATCCGAGTCGATTGAACCTAACCCAAAGAAACTTCTTCCCTTCCGTTGCAGAGTGGAGGTGGAGGCACTGTGCAAAATCTATCGCAAGCTGGTCGCAAACGCTAGCATGAACTCGAAGGCACTCGCCGCCAGCAATCCTGGCGTGATAGCGAAGGCCGGCTCCTCAATGGATGGCATCGACCGGTCGGTGTTCCGGGAGCTTCTCCACAGTACTTTCGACATCGTGACGGAGGAAACGCTGATGGAGCGCATCTTTTGCGCGTGGGAAAAAGGATACGAAGGTTTGCCGATACGTCTCGAGGGTTGGTTGATGGGGTTGTCCACCTTTCTGAAGGGTTCCCAGGCGGAGAAAACGGCCTTCTGCTTTCGTGTGTACGATCTGAACAGTGATGGGTTCATTACGAAGGATGAAATGTTCGCACTGTTGCGGAACTGTCTGATCAAGCAGCCGCAGGACGAAGATCCGGACGAGGGTGTGAAGGATTTGGTGGAGATCGCGCTCCGGAAGCTGGACATGGATAAGGATGGGAAGGTAAACGGGTCAGACGGCGAGAAGATGTGATGTGTGAAGTAATTGGATGTCGCGATAGATCTCGTTCCAGGATTACCAGGAAGCGATCGCCGAGGAGCCGCTGCTGCTGGAAGCGTTCGGCCAATGTCTACCGTCGGATCGTGCCACGATGTCCTTCCTGTCGACACTGCAAGCGTAAATGTCACACTCATTTCATTCGCTCTTTCACGATACATTTGTTCTTCTACGACCATTAGCTCCAACCATTTTCTCAAAGCCTGTGTTACTCCTCAAAGGAAACTGTTCAAATTCTTAACCTTAAAAACAAAACCAGACACTTTAGCCAAACGTTTATTCAAAGTCCAAAATCGAACAAAAAAAAAACAAACCATACACAGGGTAACCCATCCACAAGGATCGAGGTAAAAGCATGAGCTCCACGAGCATACAACAAAACCATTACCATCTTTCGCCTTTCGCCAGCTCGCCTACCCTTTGTTTTGTTCGCCCGCGCGCTCGCCATGTGTGCAACGTATATCGACCAGCTTTTTGGAGGGAGTTGCTTCCAAAACTTCTCCTTTTAGCATGTGAATGTTTGCTGTTTCGTCCTGCTTCGCTAGTTTGTTAGTTTTACCGTTCCTCATTCCCCCCCACTTACGATTGGGCTGTCATTACCGTTTTCACGACGCTATATTGCCGCTATAAAACGCGTGGAAAGACATTTCTTACCCTCCGATAGTCGTCGCGGAAAACGAGCAACACACACGGGTTTGCTTTAGTTCTGTGTTTTGTTTGAGTTTGGCTATACAATCGCGTTTTGTTTTTTGTTGGAATGTGTCCTATCCACGCAACTGCAATGACTACGACTTGTTGCGTACACGCTGTATATATGTATATACACGAAGTTGCGATGGAATATTGCGCCATTTTTTTATACTCCAATATAGCCAAGACTCAGATCATTTGTGGTATGCTAATGAGATGAAACCGAACCTGCGAAGAATGCTGGCCTTGCATGATGATTAAACTCTCGAAGATGCCTTCTGTAAATATATAGCTTCAGAACAGTTGTAGATTTATATAGCATGTTCTTCATCTTTAGAATTCGCAATACCTCAGAACTCTGTGTACATAATCATTTGTCACCTCATCGAGGATCTATACAGTGCACTAGAATTTGACATTGTCCACTCTCCACACACACACACACTTATTATCCCTAACTTTGAACTACGTGTAAATACGAAGCTCTTAAGGGAGTTGAGATGTTCAATTACCGCTACCACTACCCAGCCCACTAGCTGCTACTGTGCGCAATGTGACACTTGTTCCAAGCTGTCTATACCATAACGTCTTCTTCTAGACGCGCACCTGCTCACCAATACATACAACTACACCACATATTACATCTGCCAGACACACTGCCTCCCAATCTGAGATATTCATTTTCTTCGTTTTATCTTCACCGAATCATCGCAGACAAGAGGACTCGAACTAAGTCACCGAGAGCTGGAAGCAGGAAGTGTACTATCGAAATCGGATAACGACGCAGGCCCCGAAAGTCAGGTGTCGAATGGAAAGCAAATAAAAACGTGAAGGTACGCCATAACTATCCGGGACCAGTGGGACGTTCGAGTGCCAGAGCTCCCCAAGGCGAATATAATTAACGTTTCATGTTCTTTCAGAACGCTGGAAAACCGGCTTTGACCCGCACCATACACGGACCTGGCAAGTCGGAAAACAGGTCATGTTCCCGGAAGGTGTACGGTGTCGTCTGATCGACCTTGGCACCACACTCAGCATGACTCGAAATCGCGATCCGCATTACTGAAGGTCACGTATGTAGACGTAGAGAGGGTGTTCCGTATCCGGCAGGCACGTTCCGGATTCGCACTATCAGCGTCTCTCGTCAAAAAGGTGACGCAAATGCACTTTCAAAACAACCAAACTGGCTTTATGCTGTAGGTGAGGTGATTCTTGAAGAATAGCATAGACGACGATTAATTAGAAATTGAATGAAAGCAGAAGAGCTTAATGAAGAAGCGTAGGTTAATATTGGAACGCCAAAATATAGATACTTATGCATCCGGACGGGTACCTAGCCTTCATGAGAATTCCAACCCAATACCTGGATTATAAATAAGCAACAGTTGTTTTCAGAGTGTTTAACATAGATCAAGCCCTATTTATCTAGTTTTTAACTAGCTTTAATGATATTTAGCAAGAATGTGTTACTAGTTCAGTGCAGTAGTTAACAGCTAATGAGATTGTTTGTAAGAGCTTGCTTGAAAAAACTATGCTACTTAAGTAGATTAATGCGTATGCAACAGGCCTTGTTTTGGATTGAACTCTGGACCGAGCCACAGGCATTTCATTATCTTATGGATAATTTAGCTATAATGAAACTTCAAAAAAACAATGGTAGAAGTCAAATGTCAAAACAGTACAAAAGAGAAAAATATTAAGTAGACGGAGGATACTCCATAGATCAGAATTTGCTGAAGAAAACACAATATCGAATAAATAAAGAAATAAAAAATCATATATTTAATGTTTTATTCAGCGGTTA
>KI423900.1:0-10637 GCA_000473375.1 Anopheles culicifacies | reverse complement strand
AAGCATACACAATAAGACCACACTAACACACTATGAGCAATGTAACATCGCAATGGGATTTGATAGTGGAACATTCTGTTTTAATACATTTAGAGATAACCTTTCCGCTTCGCCTCAACCACAAACCGCGGTACACGAAACAATCAACAACAAAGTAATAGAAAACAAAAACCATAGAGCATATCACAAAAAAGAAACATACACACAGAGATAGAGAAAACACACATACACACGGAAGATAGGAAAATGTGAAGAAAACAAAAAACCAACGGTAGTGATCACACGATTGGAAGAAAAGATCATACTTTGCGTGATCGGTTTTGGCTTTCGGGCGGCTCTGCTTGCCAACACCGACCGTACCACCGTTCCGTGCACCGTCCGGCCGCACCTTCGCGACCGGATAGACAGGGGACGAGTCATCGCCGGGCGTACTATCGCTGCTGGACGATTCCTCCGTCGTGCCGGGTGGGCTCGTTTCCGGATCCGAACATTTCGCTGCGTTCGCCGTAGTCATCGCTTCCTGCTGTTCTGCACCACCATCCACCATGGTTGCACCCGGATCCTGGGAACTTCCGGCTACTGCTGACGATGAAGTACCGACAAGGACACCACCATCGTGGGCACGTTTGGCCAGCGGTGTGCGGGGTTGTGACGAAGCGGTGCTATTGCTTCGACTGCAACAAATTGGTGCACGATGGGTAAGCAACAACCAACACACATATACAGAGAGATAGAGAGAGAGATAGGGAAGGAGAGTGTTCACACACAAAAACACGCGGGCGTACGAACGAACATCCGGTGGGGGGGGGGAGTGTGGTGTAATATCAACATGTTGTTTTGTTGCGTGCCACCAAAAATCATATTATCAATTAAAAACCCGTTCGTCGTTTCAAAGGAAAACAGGAAATTGTAAACAATAGGATATTAAGGACATTGGGAGGATCATTTTTGGTAAAAACAAAAAAAATATCGCGCCAAAGTTGTTGTTGATGGTTTCCAGTTTTGAAGCAATTTTTCGTGGGTTTTGTTTTTCGATAATTGCAATAACAATTTCGCGTAATATGTTTGTCGAGCCGAATATGATTGGTATGGTGTGGATGGTGAGAAAGAAAACCGAGAACGAGAATGAAGATAGAAGAGAAGAGAGATAAAGAGTGAAAGAAAGTACAGGATGCGCTGTTCCACATGTTCGATTGGAGTTGCATGTCTGTAATGGGATGTTATTAGGCGCGAGATCTAACAGAAGCATTTATCGGTTGTGTTCTAGGTTTGTTCGCGTTCCGCAATGCGATAGGCTTACTACACGTGTGCCCCAACGGCACAACGATGGACGGCAGCAGCAGCATCACTAAAGCAAGCGCATGAGACGCATGCAGATGGAAACTAGGGACAAAAATGACGTGAGGCATCAATTCGCAACGAGGAAACGATACGAAACACACCGATGGGAAGAAATTGAAAAAAACAAACAAAAAACTAACATAACAGCACAGTGGTGCTCTGTAAAGCGGCTTTGCAAAGGAAAGTACGCTACTGACATTCTATAACAAACACGCACACACACACACACGCTAGTGAGTTCCCGATTTCTGCCATAGCATCGCATTGAAAACATATTTTGCAATCAAATTTGCGTTTCAAACCGGTCCGCCAAACGATCGGATCGGAAGGGCTATTGAGCTTCCTAGCACCGAATGCATTCGTTCGATAATTGCTGCACCGAGGTTCCACGGTACCTACCTTGGCCCAGCACTTCCTGCACCGCGGGCATTTTCTTTGTCCTCCTCCGATTTGTGCGGTGCCTCAATCTTGACGCTCTTCTTCTTATCCTTATCCTCCTGGATAACAATGTTCAGTATCTTTTTGGCGCGCTCCTCCGAATAGTCTACACTTTCCAGTGCCATCAGAATGATTTTCTCCGGTGTATCCTTATACTTTGCCTGAAGGCGTGATTTAACTAAAAACAAACGAACGGAGGGTTAGTTACAAGAAAACAACCACTTGTTGGCCTGTTTTTCAGTAGATATACTTTTCTTCTTTTCTTCCGGTGACTTTAGCTTCGGGGTCGGTGTTTTCGGTTCCTCCTTTTTGTCGTCTTCGGTCGCTTGCGATGTGCCGGTACCCTTGCGGGATGCGGAATTACGCTGCGGAACCGGTTGTTCGCGCTTTTCGTAACCCATCGTTAGCAGCTGCTGGGAAGCAGTCTGTACATTATTGTCCGCGTTAGCCAGCACGTCGAGGATGAGTGTTTCTTCCGCCTTCGGAAAGATGCTTTTCATGTACCTAAAGCGGATGGAGAAACCGTAATTGGTATATCAGTTTTGGAGATTGAATTTATTCCTAACAAAAAAGGGAAAAAAAACATTGCAAAAATAACAAGGGATCAGAAAAGAGGAGATTTGAGCTAGCAAAACATTTAAATAAACAAGAAAACTAAAAAGGCTTAATATCACGTTCTAAAACATGCAACAGGAATAGAACAAGAACAATAAATAATCAAAGATAAGTAACATAAGAAAAAGAGCTATATAAAAGTGTGTCGGAACATAAAACAAACACAGCAAAACACTAGCAAAGAGTGGGAAAGCATAAACGAACGTAAGACAACGGCATAACAACAGTTCACTAGCAGCCACAAGCAGGCAGTAAAGTAGTAGAACGCATTAGTTAGGAACCTCAGCTTCATCTTCGGCGACGAGTGTGGTTTTGGGGAGCTGCGATAACCATCCCCCGGTCCATTCCGCGGTGATCCATATCCGGCACCGTACCCGCCAGCATAGCTACCGCTAGCGCCACTAGCCGGCCGTGGTACCGGACTCCCTGTCCGGGAGCTGGAAATTTCACTCCGTCCTCCCAGTACCGGTGTCATCTGGAACGCGGACACCACGCCCATGGCCGTGTTGTGGAACGGACGATGGCCGAGCGGTGGCGTTGAGTAGGGGCCCGGTGTCGTGAGCGGATGTTTCTCCACCTGCAGGGCGCTTATAACGACCGCTTCTCGGTTGTAGTATCTGCGCAGAGGGGTGTTTGTGTGTGTGCGGTAGAAAGCGCGACAGTTTGCAACACGCACGAACACGTAAGACAAGCGGGAGGTTTTTGTTTGTTTGTTAACAACAGTTAGTGAGCGCATTTTGGAGGATAGAGAATGATTCGATACGGAAGAGTTAGGCGTGCGAGTTAGAGTTAGGGAAGAGGGGAAAAATTGTGTGTGTTTAGTGTGTTAGTAAAAGATGGTCAAACGCGATGCAATGGAACGCACTGGAAGCGAGTGTTTGAAATGCCAGGAAGTAATAGGCAGCTGTGTAAGCACACAACTGTATCAGCCACAAGCTATAAAAATAGCAAAAAGCCATGATACAGCAAACTAAAAATAGTACCATAATCGTAGCTGCTGTATCCAGAAGCAAACCAAGCTCTTGTGGTGCTTGAGGCCAAACATCAAGATCAAAGATATTGGTGCCTCACCAAGCGCCCGGACAAAAACGACATGAGCCATGTAAAAGAGGAAGTACGAGTAAACAAAACAAAAAAAAAAAGCAAAAGCTTAGTTAATCAAGGACAGGCGCATAGTTGGTGCATCCGATGAAGCCTCCGAACACTTAGAGCAGTGAGTGTGAGAGAGAGAAAGAGAGTTACATAAAAAAAAGAACAAACAAAAACGGGATGTGCTTTGATGTTGACGGAAGGTGGCATAAAGCATCACACACAGCATTACGGAACAATCACGACAACAGGCGCAAAGCACAAACGTGAGTAATGGTAGCGGCAGAGACAGGCCTGGCAGAGTTTCTTAGTGTGTTCTAACTGATTTTTGCGTTTGTTTCCTGAATGATCTGTCTTATATTATCAACAATAATATTTAAACTGTTAACATTTACTTAATTCGTATTATAGTGCTATCAATAAGACAGTCGCTATAAAACGGAATTGAATTTAATTATCTCAGTATCAGCTATGAAAGAATCTCGAAAGCACTTTGCTTCGTTGCGAATCTCTTCTTTCCTCATTTACCTACAATTAACGTGTGCTTACACGCGAAAGCTCCTTTTTAAATGGTTTGCCTGCGTGTGTATAGGCGTGTGCGAATCTATCTAATTATATATGCGTTTTGTGTATGTGTATGTATGAAGGACATTTGTTAGCAAAGTGCTTTTTTCCATTCTCATACTCACTTCTTCAACAGCATCCGGATGTGGGTTTCCGGTACGGTAGGGAACATGGAGTTAATTTTAGCCACCGTCAGATCGGTTTCTGCCGCTGTCACGTTCGTCGTGAACGTTGTCTCCACCATGCCCTGACGGCCGAGTCCCATGCGCGGGCTGGAACGTACCATCGGAGACATTTCCTGTGTATGGAGGGAAATTAACTTAATTACCAATCGGTGAAAGGTTTCTGGTTTTTCGATGTTGTATGTATATCGCAGAAAAAGGTGTCTTGTTAGCGGAGGAAAATCCAAACACAAACAACAACGTATGGGTATGGTAGGGATGGAGACGCATGGTGGTCCAGTAGTACTTACGATGTGCTGCTGTTGCTGCTGAAGCTGTTGCTGCTGCAGTCTTTGGGCAAGGTTTGGGCTAGCATTAAGGCTAGGTACACCGGAGGGTGGATTCTGGAAGGCGGCCTGGGCTGGATAGAACGAGTTACTTGAAGGGTACACATGATAAGGAGAACCATGCACTGGCTACACGTTGGCACGGTCCAATTTGGTACCGGGAGCGGAATGAACGCATAGAATTCGCGGCAGCACATAGTTTCGGGTTACGGGCGACGAATGAAATGCGGTTACAACAGTACAATGTACACGTGGATGACGACACGGGGACGGGTTGAGATATAGCGGGCAAACGGATACATAGCACCATAGAAAGAAATCGAGAGAAAGGCGTAGAAGTGAGTTGAAGAGGAGCAATTACATAGAACAGCACATTACACTATCGGAGACAGTACAGCTAGCTAGAGAATGGATGGTACAACAGTTTTTGCAACATGATACATCTACAAACACGTTTGTATGACACCACCCTTCCCACTGCCCGTCTCATGCTTCGACTCATTAACTAATCCTGTCCGCGCTTCCCCTTCCCGAATGCCAACGCCACTTGACGCACTCGCTTCGGGAAGAGTCACAGAAGGGTGCTCACGAGAACGCCTCAAGAGCATTGGTTGGGCTTCCCTGCTCAAGGATCATTATGAACGCACCGAGCATGGTGACACACATTCGCCACCTACCTGCATGGAAATGCTGTCGTTAGAGATGTGAAGTGGTGCTCCAGTTTGCAGCTGACGGATCCTGGCCCGCGGATCCTCCCATTGTGTCGTTTTGGTGAACAGGTTCACATAGTAGCTGCACGGAAATGACACAGATAACAAGCATATGAGTTATGCAACAACGCCACACACTCACACTCACACACACACACACACATCCAGATAAGATTCGCTCCAGGGAACGTCCTTATCGCCATGTTGGATTTTTCACGCAATGCATTTTCCAGCACACTTTTACGACGATGTGGCCGTATGTTTTATCATATCCAACACACGTTTGCACCACAATTTGCCTGCCATACTTACTAACGACCTGTTCTCGAATCGTATTTACAGTCCCAACCGGGCGGTAGCCCCACTTGGTCCATTTGCTCGGACATGCTTTTCACTGCACGCTTTTCCTCAGAGTGATGAAATGCTTATGCTTCGATGTTGGTGCTGATGCTGCTGCTGGAATTGATGTTATGCGGCTGCGCACCAACTTTACGTGCTGCATGTATGTAGAAAACCGAAAGAGCGCGTCTGCTTTTGGCTGTTAAATTATGTATTCACAAACGATGTGAAAGCATCTACTTTCCGTTGTGTGTGTTGCACTGTTGTATTAAATTTCAAATTTGCCGCGCACACGAGAAAAACGTCCAATTCTGGGAAAATCCAAACACAACCTTGTTTATAAATAACGGTGACGTCATTGCCGACCGCTGTCAAGTGTCAAAAAGTTTCGTTCAGTTTGGTTTGTTTTCTCAAAGTTAATTTTATTTATTTTTGATCTAAAAAGATTACTTTAAACATAAAATAAGTTTTTTTTTATAATGAGTACAAAAGAATTGATCAAATGTTCAAACAGTTCATTTTATTAAAAAAAAATGCAATGAACAACATTTTCGTTAAATGTCACTTTCATGTCCACCATGCGCATGCATGACCGCACACAGTGTTCATCCACAGAAAGAAACAACTCAACACGAATTCCAAGCAAGTGAGATCAAAATCAACAAAAATGTGCCATTAAAACGAAATAAACCGGCCAAAACTATCGGCAAATGTGTCTCTAGCTCGTAAAGTTGTGGGAAACACAGTTGTTCAGCAGTGCCAATCGGTAGAACGTGTAAAAAATCGTTTCTCCTAGCTCCGAGTGTCCGTACGTGTGGGAGGTCCGGAAACCACCCGTGAAAAAAAACATCTGTTTCGGTTAAGGCCACTTCGAACGAAGTTTGGAAGGAAAAATGGAAGATATTTTCCATTGGTGTCGCGAGGGCAACTCGATTCAGGTTCGCCTGTGGCTGGACGATACCGAGCATGATATGAATTTGGGGTAAGTGTTCCGTGTCGCCCGAACCAGCTGTCATATGGGGTGTTGCGTGCGATATCCATAAACGGAAGAAATTGCAACAGGTGTAGAATGGAGAGCAAAGGCGCTTTGCGAAGTAATTTCTCTAAATACGATAATACCAAACATGTTAGAACGTTTTGGATTAGAGTGATACGCGCAGAAAGCATTCGCCCACTTGGAAGGGAAAAATGACGTCATGTTATGTTTACGAAGATGTGATTTGATCGGAGAAGAAGACAGGGTGTTCATTGCAGGGTAGAGCGAGTGGCGAGTATGAATGAAATGAACCTACGCGCTGCTCATAGTAAACGCGTTTGTTTGTGTTCATTCTCTGCAGGCGTGATATGTTGGGCGCGTCGTGAAGGTTTTGAATATTTTTAGCAAAAACATGACTAATGCTTGTAATTCGAATTTTCCTTTTCTTTAGCGATGATCATGGGTTTAGCCCGTTGCACTGGTGTGCCAAGGAGGGACATACTAAGCTGGTGGAGATGTTACTGCATCGTGGTGCACGAGTTAATGCAACGAACATGGGTGATGATATACCTCTTCATCTGGCTTCTGCTCATGGTCACTATGATATTGTGCAGATGGTAAGCAAACAATGCAGGACGGAAATCGGGGTTTTTCGGATAATTTGTATGTCTCCTTTACAGCTTATCCGCCATCGATCGGATGTGAACGCGGCGAACGAGCATGGAAACACGCCACTGCACTATGCATGCTTCTGGGGCTATCAGGCCATTGCGGAGGAGCTGGTAAACAGTGGAGCACTGATTTCGCTTGCCAACAAGGACGGTGACACACCGTTGGATAAAGCGAAAACGTTACTAGCTACACGGTGAGTAGGCCTTATCCGTACACTTGGTCCAGTCAATGCTTAATGTACAGTTTTTCTTCACAGTTTGCACAATCTGGCGGTAGAAAGCGGACAGGAGTTGAAGAAGATCAGCTTCAAGGATCAGGGTTGGTCGGGTATGAAAACGCGCTCGCGCGATGCCACACTGTCCCGCTTCAAGGGTATCAACATCCAGGAGCTGACACTCCTCAACAAGGTAGCGATAACACCCGGCGGCGAAACCTGGCGTGGCCGCTGGCAGAACAATGAAATCATCGCAAAGATACTGGCGATACGCGAGTGCACCGCACGGGTGGCGCGCGATTTCAACGAAGAGTTCCCGAAGCTACGAATTTTTTCCCATCCCAACATTTTGCCCGTACTGGGTGCGTGCAATGCACCATCGAATCTGATCGTGATCAGCCAATACATGCCACGCGGTTCACTGTACGATCTGCTGCACGGTACGGCCGGTATTGTGGTCGATACGGCCCAAGCCGTCCGGTTTGCGCTCGATATTGCTCGCGGTATGGCTTACCTGCACTCACTGGAACGCATCATCCCTGAGTATCATCTGAGCAGCTTTCACGTGATGGTCGGTATCTTTGGCTTGAGAAACACCAAAACCATGCAATATTTATTTACTTCCCTTCTTTGCTTCTCTTACACAGATCGACGATGATCTAACCGCACGTATCAACATGGCAGATGCAAAGTTCTCGTTCCAGGAGCGTGGCCGTATCTATCAGCCCGCCTGGATGAGCCCGGAAATGTTGCAGCGAAAGCGCAGCGAACGTAACTGGGAGGCGTGCGACATGTGGAGCTTTGCGATCTGCATCTGGGAGCTGGCAACGCGTGAGATTCCGTTCGCCGATCTGACACCGATGGAGGCGGGTATGCGGATCGCCACCGAGGGTTTGCGTGTATCGATCCCGCCCGGCACCTCGCCCCATCTGGCGAAGCTGATCAAAATCTGCATGAACGAGGATCCGGGCAAGCGTCCAACGTTTGACATGATCATACCGATACTCGACAAAATGAAGCGTTAACCCCGTTGCGCTAAGGAACGACGGTGTGCCTTTTATCACCAGTGTGTGCCTCTTTGCGACTAGCGTTCTACTGCAACGAGAACTAACCTGAAGGAGTTATTTATTTTCTTCCATAACGATCAACTGATCCTTCTTCCCGTCAATGCCAAACAGCAACGAAATAAGCAGACCTTTTATCGTTTGCCGTATCGCTCATTAACTTGCAAACTGTATTTTCGTGTTGTTACGTTCTTAATAACTGGTGCCTTAACTATAACGAATGGAAATTAGTAAACAAATTAGGAGGGGAAAGTATTACACGCAGCAGTACCGTATTTACATCCCCTGTTCGTGTCCGGTAACCGTACCAATAGTATGGAAGCACAAACGGGTTTCTTGGGAAAAGCAAATTGTGGCAGCAAAATTCACGATGTTTGTTGCTGTTAAATGTACCTTTGTTGTAACCGTTTGACGCAACGCGTTAGTAACTCTCCAACACTAAACACTCTTAACTGTGCGTTTTTAGTTATTTAGAGTTAATCGATGTATTTTTATACGAGTAATAAAACAAAACATTAACCAACGTCTCTCATGTTTGTTTGTGGAAGAATGTCGCTCTAGTGCACGGACCAATCAATCAATCAATTGTCTTCGCTAGTAAAGTGTTATCCTTTATATTGCTGTGCTATTTACAAAATGCATTCCTTTGATAAGTTCGCATTCGCAACACACCTTCGAAGGAGTGTAATTGCTCCCGATATATTCGGTGCATGCTCTCGCGCTCTCGGACAAAGCCGCGTTGAAGCGCCCCCCAATGTAAGGCAGTGTGTCCATGACCTGCAGTAACATTTCGCGGTGCACTTCCTGCTTGGTGGCGCTATAGAAATTGAACAAAGTTTACGCAGTTGATTCGCGCTCCTTCTTTCTTTCTCTCTCTCTCTCTCTCTCTCGCTCGCGCGCTTTCCCGTTTGTGTATTTTTACCCGTGTGATACGAAACTCCTTTCGTGGGTAGAGAAAGAGAGAAAGATCCCGATGTCTAGAGAGGATATCCAGTTCCGTGTGTGCGTGTGTGGGAAAGGAAGAACCATCGCAAAGGACGAATTAGGGAGGAATGGTGAAGAGGAGAAGAAGAAGAAGAAAAAAACTCCCCTTCCCGTGCAGTAATGCAAAACCGGGGCGTAATGCAGTAGCGCCAGCAATTTCCCACAGTAGGCTGTGAAGCATTAAAAAAACAAGAAATGGGCACCACCACACATAAAACCATGGCATAGACACAGCCAAAAGCTACTGCGATTCGTACACCTGCCCCAAAAGTGCAAGCTCCGGAGCGGAGAGCAAACCGGGTGCACTTTTTGCACCGGCAAACAAGACGATCCCAGATGCAGATGCGAGCCTGCTCACTTGCAACTGCACAAGCCTGCTGCCCGCACACACCGAGAAAGTGCTCGCCAGGAATCGGCAGCGGGTGACGCGAGGTTTGCGTGACGATTGCCTACCGCACATTGTGTTGGTGTGCGGCGCGAAGAAGAACGCACTCGAAAGAACGCGGAAAAGGATGTCAAGTGTTTGGGCTGCACGGCAAATCATCGTCCTGGTTGGTACGTTCCCGAGTACGCACACGGCACACGGCTGGTGGTGACATGTTCCTTTAGTGCGTTGTGTGATTTCGATTCGATTCGCGTTGTGCGTAGTGAAGACAGTGCAGTGTGCAGAGAGTGATGTGATTAGATAATACCGCGGGTTGTGTCACAAGTTGTCGTGCGTTTAGCCCGGACACAGTAACTGCCCACTCCCGGAAGTGCCGAAATGTAAAGTGCGTGTGTTTGTGTGGGTGTTTTTTTGTTTTTGCAAACTACCAATACAACAAATATTCCCCCGGGAAGCCCCCGGGACGCGGAACAGATGGAACATTCGCTGTTCTCCAACAACTCGAACAGCTCGGAAAGGTACGGACCATGTTGCGTTGGAAGTTGGACTACTATTTGCAACATCACCGCTGGTTGGCAGCATTCTCACCGGTGCTGACCCCATTTTCCCGGTGCTAAAAGTCATTTCCCGTTTGCGCTGGTTTGATCGGCCGTATATAGGTCAACGATTTCTTTGTTTCTGTTGGCGGAGTTCGGGTGGCCAAACATAAGCCCCAGAAAGAACCAACAGATGGAGAAA
>KI423899.1:8919-24408 GCA_000473375.1 Anopheles culicifacies | reverse complement strand
TATCATTGGTCCCTTTATCAACAGAAGGTGGAATTTTAAAATAATATACCTCAAACACTTATTTATTACATTACTTTAATAACTTGTAGTTACTTATTATTCTCCTTAAGACCTACTGCTGTCTTCTTAGAATAGAATAATATTACACTAGCGCTGTAAGTGTCTAGAATAAGCAGACGTATAACAACCAATCATCAAATTGTCTGTTTCAAATTATCCCCAACAAAAGAATGATTAACACACCGCAGCATGCTGTCACCGATAAACAATTTTATTTCCATCAAAAGAACTGGGTTAAAAGACAAAGCCAATCGTTGGAATGTATGCAAGAGAGAAGAAAAAACACTCACAAACCATTCACCAGTTGTTGTTCCGGTTATGAGAATGGTAGCGAAATAAAAACTGACCAGACGGGGAAACAAACAAAATAATCCTTCCGCTGACGGTGCTTGCTTGCACAGGCTGTGACAAAACAAAAAAACAGAAAAGGTGTGTAAAAACACCATGCGAAGCAAAAAAAGAAAACAGAATCTGTTGTTAAAGCACCATAACTACCAAGCAACAACACAGAAGCCAATCGAACGGAACGGAATGGGACCACAAAATAAGGGCGATAGTGGAACGAGAAAACACAACAACAATACCCAACTGCACACTGCAACTCATTGCTGACAGAGGCAAAACCACCATTTCCCAAGTTCTTCGCGGTCAGCTCGGTGGCCAGTCGAGTTTATTAATTTGCCAGTTGTTCACCGGTCTTAATAGCTCGCTCGTTAAACGTCGTCGCGCCAGTCGACCGGTGCTAGTAAAACCTCCCCCCCACAGCCCCCGTCATGAACGTTTGCTGTGGTCATTTAATCCTGTCCCTTGCCGTTATCGGATTCGCGGTTGCCTTTGATTTTCCACCGGTCGTGAATCGTGCCTCCTCGCAGCGAAACAAACCATTCCCGGTGGAGATGAAACACCCGCGACAACCGATCCTGCAGTCGGTGGGCAAACGATCGTACGAACGGGCGGCGGGTGTGGTTTCACTCTCGGAGGAGCTGGAGATGGTGGCCGCTGCCAAACCGATCGTTGGAAGGGTAACAGCCGGTAAGCAGAAATCAAAAAGCACTTCCGATCGTTCGATGTCCCCGGTAACGAATGAGCCGCCCACCAACGCAACCATTGCCACCATCGCAACCACGGAAAGTGACATGTTTCGTTCGTACATGGTAAGATATGAATTCGAGTCGAGTGGAATTGAATTCAACAGTTCACCCACACTAATGGAATCCATTTTCTAACTTCTTTCCTCTCTCCTCCCCCCCTTTCCTCTCCATCCTACACAGCAAACGCATCGCAAGAAATATTACGCCAAGTATCGTGCCCAGCGGAGACGGTCCGCCTACATGGACAACCTGGAGGAAATCAACGAGCACAACAAAGCATTCGAGGCGGGCAGCAATCGATTCCGCATGGCACCGAATGCGTTCGCCGACATGGTAAGCATCCTTCTTTAACGCCAGGCATATTATCACCGGTTCACTTAACTTACGGAACGTATCATAAAAGTCTTTGTATTAACACGCGGGTAGAAGGGTCGAGGCCAACCTCTTACCTGGCACGCATCCAGTCATCCAGTGGCAGGAAGGATCCTTTTCAAGGCTTCCTACATAAAACCCGTGCTTCTGGGTGAAATTCGTTGTTTTTTCAATTCTACGCAGTAGTGGCCCGTTACTGAATTTGTGAGTTGATTAACATTATATTTTAGGGGTCTCTAAGCAAGTGCGTAGGTGAGGCACGAATTTAAGATGAAGGTTTATCAGAAGTAACGAGGGATGCTATGTGGCTTTTGTCTGTACTGTTTGATCGTTTTCAAGGATATTCCAAATTTTAATGCAATGCCTTCGTAATAAGCTAACGTTAGCAAACAAATTGCATACTTTTAGGCGGTTTCCATATATTATGCCTTATTGGGAATGTTGTTTGTAACGCTTATTGAGACATAGGAGTTTTTAGTCCCTTAGTTTTTGGAGTCTTATTTACCAGCAAGGCGTACATTTCAATCGCATTGATTATGACCTTAATAAGTCAATTCCGTACTCCTTTTTTTCAAACAAAAAGTAATTAAATCTTGAAATTAAAATACTGCCTAATCGTAGAGCTACTATCCTGCTCAGCAAAAGATAGCTATTTAGCTACCCATTACTACTAGTAACGGAAGTTTATTGTCCTCCCAACGCCTAACTACCCGCAAAAGAGTGCTCATAATTTGCAAGTATGCAAATTAATTTCAAAATTACACCCACAACCTTTTTCCACCCGGCGAGCGAGCCCGTTCGTTCGAAGCTCGGTGCAACATTTCCTTTAACAGTTCTTGGTACCCACATTTGCCCGAAGCAAACCGAGCAGGGGAAACCTTTGTGGTCATTTCATAACTTTCCCTGTGTACAGTAAACTCTATTGAGAGTTACACAACTCATGCCACAGCCGGTTGTCCACCACTGTCGGTCTCATCTTTCCTATCTAGGCGGTGCATTATTGGCTGTAATGAAAGCATTCACACCACAACCAGTGTTGTGTATTAAAATGGTTACATTTTTCACACTACGGGAGCGTTACCGGGTATGATGCCCTTCGTGTATCGTGGGCATATGAAACTTAAGCTTCTCCTGTGTATGTGATTGCGCAAATGATAGATTGCTGTCCCTGTTGCAAAAAGGGATGTTGCAACGGGGCACGTGCACACCGGACGTCATTTCTAAGGATTGAAGACCAATGGTGAAGGACCTGTTTAATTATTGCATTGAAGGTGCTTATAGAATCAATCCTACACATGTTGGATAATTTTCATTTCAGAGCCGGGGGGAAAATAGCCTTGAAAAATGAATTTCCATTTATAGCGCTCAATACGGTTATCTAAGCGCCAGGAAGCTACTAAATATACAATTCAATCTAAACACATAACCAATTCCATCCTTTCAGCATAACACGGAGTACCGGAAGCGTTTGATACGATTGAAGATGGACCTGCACCGCAAGGTGAAGCCGGAAATATCGGATGAAATTGTCAGCTCCAGCAATGAGTTACCGGAGGCACTGGATTGGCGTGAGAAAGGCTTCAAAACGGCTCCGGCCAACCAGAAGAGCTGTGGTTCTTGCTATGCATTCAGCGTGGCGTACGCCATATCGGCCCAGCTAATGAAGCTGATCGGGCGGGTGGAGCTGGTGAGCGAACAGCAAATGGTGGACTGTTCTACGGCCACTGGTAATTTGGTGAGTGTCCTAGGCTGGTATAGGGGTCAGGGTCTGTAGGAACGATCGCATTGTTTAACTGAAATCTGGATTGACAGGGCTGCGGAGGCGGTTCGCTGAGAAACACTTTGAAATATCTGGAACAGGCCGGTGGAGTGATGCGCGAGGTAGACTACCCGTATACGTCTTCGGTAAGTTTGGAAATGGATGGGGTTTTCTTTTTGTCAAAACGTGTTGGTAGGTATGAAATGGGGTCATCATTTTGTTTGAAATCAGAAGACTAGCGTAGCTTTCGTTTGACTGAGCGGCTGCCACGAGAATTGCCACCGCGAGGAGGAGATGCAAAAAGGTAACAATTTTCAGCTAATTTGCCTACCGCCCACTCACCGGATCTTCGGTTAACAACTTACCGAATGCGAGATGTGATACCGCTGTGGCTGGGCAAGTGGCAAATAAATGACCGCATCATGCATTTACTGCACTTTCCGAGTGCTAATTGCATTGCTGGGTGGCTGTACGAATCGCGTGAAGCACGGCGGACGATGAGCGACAGTACCGGGAGTGTGGGAAGCAAAAACAACGACGAACCGATGAGGAGCAACGTAAAGACAAAGCATGCATACGCTTACCGATCGCCAAATTGCATCATGTGCCGCTTATCGTAATTGATGATATTCGTAAGTACTTTCAATATATCTTTTTTTGTGTGTTGGGTTCTTCCCCGAGAGGCTGTGTTTAAAACTCACGAAAATACGTATTGTGTACAGTAACAGGCATAATAGGCCTTGCGTGAATGGCAGGGGTAAATAATGGACATGCAGTTCTCGGCATACAAAACCACAAGCACGAAGAATAATGGAGACAAACGGGGACGAAATGCAGGTGATTGCTTTTAATGTAGCCTCTTGCCATTTTAGATTAATTTATTGTGGTTTTTGTTTTTTTGCTTAATTCCTTCCCCGTTTTTTACATTTTCTTTTCATGCTGCTGATGGTACTGTGGACGTCTTGCGGGGAACGCAATCGACGCACGTCTGTACAACACAATGAGATGTTTTACACCGACGCGCCAGCTTGACGTACACATAACTTAATGCACCTGCCACCCCCTGCTACTATCAAACGGCAACGTGCATTGTTGCAGCCTACGCCTGCAACCGGAATCTATAAATAAGTCACCGTGACGGCCTACGGCGCTTGTCTCGGGCGGTGTGTGAACACGCCAGAACGTCCCATTGCATGTTGTCGTAGGTTGACCGATAACAATCGCCTGCACTGATGGCATACCCCGTTCCGACAAATGGGTTTCCGATTTGTGGGTAAAGAGAAGTCAAAATCAAACCACAGCGGGTAGGACGTTTCAAATTAAACCTCAATAAACAGATCCCTTATCAGTGGTGTGGACAGTCAACACACGGTAAAAGACGCATTACGATGTTTACAGAAAACCCGTTCCATACGTTATGTGGATGAGGTGTAATCCGGCAGGAAGGCATCCATTCTAATGAGCTTGGGCCTGTATCACAATCCCATGTGATGTAGGTTGTGATTTGTGTTGAGGAAGGAAAATAAACTGTCCCTTCAGATTGTGTCTTGTTTAGTGACACCGTAATCCGGTACATAACTCTAACGGATTGCTGTATAAATTTGAAAGAGATCTTCACTAAGCTCTGTGGAATTCTTAATTTTAAAGTGAAACTAATGCTGTTAGCTGTACCATTTGTTTAAATGGATTGTAAAATTATCAGCATTTCAAGCGTATCTCGACCAAGTGAGACGACAATTGAATCTTAATTATGTCGATACAAAGCAATGATAACAAACTTGCATTGGCCTTGACCTACCGTAGCTGTTGATGTGGGGTATCGTTCGACGTAGAGTTGTGTGCCTTGAGAGTTTGTTCCATGGTCGTGAGGAATTGATATCGAAGAGATGGAATTAATGATGATGAATGATGATGTTTTGCCCCTAAGCTTCATCCTTCTCATCATCATCAACACTAAGAATTTGCAAAACAAACTCAGATACAACTTTTACCTAGTTTTCAGACATCAGACCGGCGATAATTACTAACTAAGAGAGTTCTTCTACTTCATGAGTCGCAGTTGAGTACGTCGTTAATCCATTTCCAGGAAATTCCATTCAGAATTGCTCAACCATCAGCTCATCTGTTACGCCGCACAGCTCAGCTAACTCTTAGAACATTGGCGAACACTTTGGCGTCCTCTGTCAGCATATTTTAGGAGTCATGGTCGTAGAGGACATCTGGATGTATCCGTGTACAGAATATTGTGCATCTTGTGTGTTGTAGGCGAATTCTGAGGCGCAGAAGTTTGTGGGACTCCTAGTCGGCAGGAAAGCGCTGCACAATACCTCAAGTAGTAGAATTCCTCAAACATCTCGGGAACGTCGCTGACCGTCAATTTAAATTGTGCTTCCCAGTCGGGCTTTATCACGGCCAGAGTCACCTTCAAAGCGATACTTTGTATTCGTCACACTGGCCTTAAATCCAATTCTTAATCATGATTTCGACCGACAACTAAAGAATCAGAATTTTAGTCAACTTGATAAGAAGAAATGCCAGCTTTAAACTTGATCTTCGTCACCTAGGAGTAGTTACGATTCTGTCTAATAAATAACGAAAACTAAAATTGACTCATGGGCGGCTCGGTGGCCGAGGAGATAGCGGCGCCGGTCTTTGAATGGACAGGACCGAGGTTAGAATCTTATTCGGACTGTTCCCCCGTACGCAGGACTGATCATCCTGTTGCGGGTACATTCGAGTCACGGAAGCCAGAAATGGAAGGCCAAGACCTGTTGAGATTGTAGAGCTATTTTCCAAAAAAATGACTCAAACTTAGAAACCAGGCAAAACTTGGGAGAACTTCAGGAATACAACCGGGAAGTCTTGATCATCGAGTTCTGGCTAGTCTGATAAACTTAAGTGGTAGTCCATGATAGTGTATTGCATTTGCAGATCCATGCTGTTAAATGCGTTCTAGAAATCAATATCCAACGAATCAAGACCGTTGAGAAATGTTTCTTCCCTTCCATTCAGGCATCCACTTCTCATACTCTCAATAATCTATCGATAAAACACAAAATTCCACGAATAAACGATGTACTACCTGTGATCCACTTGCAATCCATTGTCAAGACTACGGCAACAAGAGATGGAGCCTCTCAGCATCTCAACTATCGGTAGCGGATGCATAAAGTAAAAGCAAATAGAGTATGAAATCGTCAGCTTCATGCTTGATGACAACTAAGGCTCAATGCGATAAACAAATGTTCCGATTCCCAACGCCTAAAAACATGAATGGTCAGACTAGATGCTATAAATAGAAAAAAAAAACAGTGTAAAAAACGGACCTTCCATTCCAGTTAATGTATCGTCGCCCTGACGAAAAAAACGGAACCACTTCCGACCCGAAAAATATAGCAAAATGAACCATAAACATAAAACTTATCATAGGCATAACCACGTTATCAGTCCCGCAACGCAAAAAAAAGGCAATAAATAATGCAAACATTTCCGAGACGGTGAAATGATGTTAGGGAAATTCTTTTTCCACCATTCGAGACAACTGGAATGGAACGGTATGGTTTTGGCATTGCACGCAGTTTGAAATGTAAGAAAATGAAAAGCAAATGCGCAATGAGGGATGGTTTTTAAGGCTACCCCCGTTATCAATGAGTGACAAAGCGCGTGTTCCCTTCGAACGGGTCCTGCAAAAAAAAAAAAAACGGTAATCAAGCGCTCCCATCAAACGGTGGCACGTGGGGCGGACTCATTGCAAAAGTAACGCAATTTGTAGCACACAAAGCACACAGGCAGCAGCGTGGATGGATTTGAATGGAAAGCAGGATGTACTTGATTGATTGTAATGAATTTGAAGATGATGAAGATTTGAGTGCATTCGATTTCTCAGAACTCTCCGTAATGTTTATAGATTGATGAGCGGGGGTTTACATGATGAATTATTTTGCTTGTGGTTTACATTGAATGGTAAATCCGATTGCACAACGTTACTCACACTCAACACACTGAGGTGTTTGTTTTCTAGACATTTAATTGATCAGTAGTGGTCCAAGGCACTCTCGTTTCGCCGAACTCTGATCGACTCTGTTGCACTCTTTTATGCGTGCCACCTTTTCCAACCCACGTGTCCGGCGAGCTCAATGATCAAAGGAAGGTACTTTAACAAAAGTGTCACTTTCACGCCCAGAACCGAGTACAGAAACTGTTGAAAACGGCAATGGAGTAGTGGCCCCAGAATTTCCATTTCCGAGGGTACAAAGTTTTGCAGAAGAAACAGGTTTTTGTCACCATAGTTGGATGGCAAACGCAAGCTGACTTTTAACCAACAAACCTTTCAACTTATTTCGTCATAACAACAACGTCTTCAAAGGTGAGCGACGACAAAAACGGAAGAAACGGTCTCGTTATTAGTTGTACCGGGCAAGCGATAGAAAAGTTCGTTTAAAAACCATCGGGCACGTGCCTCCGGGGCAAGCTCAGTTTTTTCCCCCTTTTTTTCGTTTCTTTGGTCCGCTGTTTAAAGGATCCGGGGGTATAGTTGTAGCACAAAATTTCCTAGAAAATAACATCCTTCACCGGTTGCAAACAGTGGCAAACGAATATGCAACGGTGCAATGCATCGAAGGAAAACCTTGCGAGCTGAGTTGAGTATGGTGGTGGAACATGCCCGGGAAAAAAAAGGTTGTGCTGTTTGTACAGAACCGTTCCGTTTGCTTACCATCCGGCTCCGTCAGAATCAAGGTCAATCCTGGTGGCTCGGTACGGGGTGGGGGGGATGGGAATGCACATTAAAGTGAACCATCCGCTCTCTAAATGCTCTAATACTTCGTTACGTACGGACTGGAATGGATGCGATACTTTGCCTTCGGGGAGACTGGTTCGGAAAACAACCATATTGTGCAGCCTCTCAACAGTTTCTTTGGCCGACGGTTGACTAAAGGCGCATATCAAACCCCCATCAAAGACTAATTGAATGAAGCTAGTACTAGAGAAATGTAGCTGCTTTCGATTGTGCTTTAAAGGATCGCAATTTATGCGCACAATCAAGTGTACGGACTGCTGCTCTAATCGTTTACAAAGTACAATCCAATCTCATTATGTTGTTGAGGAATTTATTGCCTTTTAAAATATTTTTTTCTAAATAAAGATACACGTTAGTAGCATATTTTAACTGCTTTTTTAAATCGTGCTTAATTTAACTCATAAATCCGTAACGCTGTAACGCATTTATGTGTAACGTATCGCATCAGATCTGTCATCTAATCTTTCAAATCATTTTTTGGTAAATTATTTAATTTTATTTGTTTAGCAGGTTTTCATATGAAAATATTAAATTTTCCATAACAAACTCCTCTATTAGCATTCCATTATAAATTATGTCGATTTAAATTAAGCGAAGCAACTTATATTCCCACCCAAAGCGCAACTGGCGCTCCAGAATCATGATAATATTTACTTTTCCAATCAAATTATTTATTAACCTACCTTTACACCAAACACACTCTCGCACGATGAAAAGCAACTTCCCTAGCTTCACAGCTTTCCACACCACTCCGGCAACCTCCGATACCGGCCACGATCGAACGTAGATCGTAAAGTGTGACGCTTTGTCCGGGAGTATCGGTATGTAACAAAAACAACACGCTGCACACTGCACTTGTTTATAAATAATGCTAACAGGGAAAGCAAATCAACAGCTCCCCCAAACCCAGGGGATGATCATCCTCACGGGAGAATGCAGTTGCAAACACGCACCGACACAGTTCACTCGTCGTTCACTGCTGCTGTCACTTTTCGCCTCAACAGTTGCCGGAATATAAATATCATTTGCACTTCACTGACATTCTTTTGTTGCTGCACACATGTACCGTTTGGTGTTGTTTGCCGTTTGCTTACGGTGCATCGATCGCGTAGATGAGCGTTACTGATACGAGACTGCACGCGTTATGGTTGGCACGTTTGCAGCATATCAGTGAGCGTGCCAAAAGGAAATCACATCCTAACCGGAGGAGAGATGAACACACGATTGAACAAACAAAGTGTAAGAATCAACAATAACAGAAACAAAACAAAAAACAAAATCCCCCCCCGAAATAATATATGGAACAACATTATAAATAGCCTCCCGTACGTCAGAATGTACCAGCTCGCCATTGATTACCCTGTACGCTGTTTCGTCGGCGCTCCCCCCGAAAGATGTTGTTATAATTAAGATGCGTTTTTAAAATTCGATTGAGGTGTTTTATAAAGGTTGTAAATTTCCCACGCCACCACGTTTTGTAGGTGTGCGCACGTACTGCTTTTTGCAAGATGTGGAAGCTGTGTATAAATAACCATAAATTTTTCAGAAAGAACACAAACCCGAAAAGAGCAAAAATTGTATGTCGGACTTTTACAAAAAAAAGGGATAAGAACGGGAAGGCAAATGATACGTTGTCGTTTGTGTATTACTGGGCGCCTCCATTAAGTTGAGCGATGAGCGTCCATTAATTTTTGCCCTCTAGCAAAAAAAAAGCGGAGGGAACCAATTTTCACGTCGGAAAATTGTTTTCAAATATGGTTTTACTGGTTTTCTTGTTAATTTATTGTTTATCCAACAACTTCTAGAAGGATGCTTATTATTCACACGCATAAATTTGTTTACGATCATACAGAAGCACCCGATCCTGCGTATTTGCAGCAACTCTCACCAAAAACTTCACAGAAATGTGACAATTTTCCACAAAAAAACTCACACACGCTCACAACAGTTCTAGGTACTGGCAAATCCCTTTCCAACACTCCTTTCCCTCCTCCTCCTCCTCCTCTTCCTCCTCTCCTACCCACTCCCATAAAAGGAGGACACCACAAGAATATAAATAAAACACTCACTTGTCCTGTCCATTGATCTTTTCGTTCGGTGGCAGATAACGAGCTACAAAATAAAAGACCGCTCCGCGTAGAGTGGTAAAAAATCTAGCGTCATACATTCAATTTTTTTTCGTTTTTCCTTTTCAAAAAAAAACTCTCCTATTCATTCCGTATCTTTATGTTAACTTTGCCCGTTACTATGGAAGCGGATTCTACGAATCGCGAATGACGAGTTGCAGCGCCAAATAGCACCGTTCACTGCTCGAACGAACGAGTCAGAGTAGCCACTAAGTTTCTTTCCACATCCGCCAACCCCCCGCGCACACCACACGGGTGAGGTCGTGTGGGATGCGAAAGTGAGCAGAAAATCGCATCGACACACACTATCCTGTAGCCGTGCAATAAAAGACGTTCGCTACTTTCGCTTTCATCTTCACCGCTGTGGCTGGCGTTATTGTTTCAACTGCTGCTCATCACCATCGGGCCGGATCCGGTCCAGCAGCATTGTTGGCCACACCGGCAGGGAAGTGGCCTTTCTTTACCCCCTCCCCCAGTCTATCACACAAATCTAATCCGACGAAAGAGGCAGGAAATTTATTTTTCCTAAACGCAACCGAACATCACATTTTCCACCGGCACACCCGGGTGTATTACCCACTCCGGTATAGGTCAAGAAGCAACAAACAACGACGGAAAGCCTTCATTTTTGTGAGTTGATTTTACCTTCTTCTGTGTTTCCTTTCTTCTCTAAGCACATTCTAAGCACTTCATATTCTAATTTTCTTCGCTCGCTTTCTACCACAGAGGCCCTGACCAGAGGTACGCATAATTTGACACCGGCGGAAAACATGGCCAACTACAAGCATGTTTGCTTGGCGATGGTGAAGAAAAAAAGCATACAGATGTAACAAATGTCACCTTTAAGCTCATAAATTATCCACAGCCTGCCTTGTGACTATAACAAATCGCGCGCGGTGGTTCTGAAGTCCCCCCGCATGTCATTATGTGTAGTATCCTGGTTATTTTCTTGGAGGAGATTTTTCTCGTTGTGGTGTTTGCCCCATTTCATTTCCTCCAAAACAGTGTTGTTGCGTACTCTGCACAGATTTTGCACAGATTATTAAATTACATTGTTCTACTGGTGAGGAGCGCACGTTTTGAGTAATGTGATCCATCCCCCGGGGAGCGCTTGCAGAACGAGTCTCCGGAGGAGGTCTTAACAGGACAATAAAAGAAGAAAAAACCGAGACTTAGACGTTCTAGGGGGAAGTAAAATAAAAAGCATCACGTCGATCAAAATTCACAAAACAAAAGAATACACACACAAACACGCAAACATACATATTTCTAACACTTTTCGCCGGTAAGGGACGACGGCAACGGCTTTGGTTCTAAATTACGTAAAGTTACGAAGCGACTGTTGCGCGACCACGAATCCACGGAACGGCACCAAAAAACCCGACCGATCGACACGGCCAACAAATTCCAACTGACTTTGGCGCTGCTAGCGCACGGTCACACAACCCCGGCCGTGGTGGCAAACCCACCATCAGTAGCATGCAGCACATGTACCGATCTCTTTCGTGGATGCTTTCTCTGGACATCTGTGTGCTTTGGTAAGGTTTTTGCTCTCGCGCTCTACCTCGCTTGTCTCGCAGCGAATCCAAACACTGCCGGTGGTTGTTTTGCAACCATGCTGCTGGAACAGGGTAGTGGGTGGTTTGGCATTAGTTCGGATTACTTCTGGTTTGGGTTGTTGTGCTTCGTTTCTGATTTTGCGTTTCCTACAACATGTAAATTAGAAGACGCTCTAAAACGCATTTGTTGCACCTTGTAGTAGTTTCAGTGTCTGGGACGTACCCCTAGTTGACCAACGCAAATGGTACGCTGTTTTGCGTGAGTTCTTTTAGAAGGATCAATGACCCGTTCGACTTTTATTCAAGAACATTCAAAATATATGATGAAAGTACGGAAGGATTAATAGAAGATAAAATTATTTTTGGATTTTTTTTATTAATTCATTAAATGAAGACAAAATTCAAAAATAACAGAAGTATAACATATTTAAGCTACTTTTTACAATTACTACTTCCTAATCATCTTTCTTGCAGCATAACTACATTCTCACCTTTATTATTGTAACATGATGGTTTTGGTGGTTAAGATATTTTATAAAAAATAAATAAAGTTTTTAAGATGTGTGCTTAAACATTATTTAACTTTATCTTAAGAAAGAAATGCTTTAAAGAAAGATATAACTTAAATAACGGAAGCTTTATTTCTGGTATATCTTCACGAATAAAAAATAGATATGCAATTAAAAATAAACTTATAAAGTTTAATTTCAATTAGGTTATGTTTTCTTTAATTAATTTAAATGTTTTTAACAAATTTCCGTTCCTGGTTCGTATTTTTGCTCTTGTTCGAGTAAATCATCCGAATTGTTCCCAAGCATCCGTCACGTTCGACACCCTTGCTTCTCACATTGCTCACACTCTCTTTCGTTCACGCTCACGCACACCCAGCCGGTGAGCGTGCTCTCACTCACCTGTTGCTTCTTCTCGGAAACCGTTCGCACACCCGTTCGAAAGGGCGCAAATTCCACGCGACCCGAAGAGGTGTCGAGACACCGCGTGTCTTTAACATTTTTGTTTGTTTCTTGCCGTGCTTTCTTCGCTTCTCGCTTAACCCTCGCCCCAACCGTACCGTCCGTTGCTGTTGATGTTGTTGATTAAATTCAAATAAACAACACCACGGGAAGGCGCATGGAAAAGCGGAACTTACTGGTAGCTCGAGTGCGTAGCTTTTCTACGCGTTATATGCATCAATGCTACCTTTTCTGCCCTACAAAAATGGTGGGAATGGTTTGGGGGGCAAGCAGAAGCGTTTTCGTAACGCAAATGCATCCGTTCCATCCTTTTTTTTTGTACTTCGTTCGCGACAACTCCGAACGGAAGGAATAAGTCATCACACGTAGAAAGGGGGTGAGAGCAGGCTCGATAAGGCAAAGGCATCCCAAACCTTTTTGCCTTCCGCGTGCCTCACCGTGTCTTTTCCCCCGTTCGCACGCTGGGTAGCACTGACAGGGACATAAATTTTCGATAATCCGGATTAGAGGCACTTGCGCTGTGCACTTGATTAGTGTAAAACCTGTAGCTGGAGTACGGGAGACGCTGAATCGAGCCCGCCGGGCTGATGTTTTCGTTCCCTTTAATACGCGTTCGCGAACTGCTTTAAATGTCCCGTAATTTTAACGCTGAATGTAGAAAGATAAAAGTTCAAGTCGCGGTCGATCGTTGCAATAAGCGAATAAGTAAGTAAAATATATGGACAAAAAGAAATACCAGAGTGTCAATAATAATTTTTGAAAAAAAAGGCCAACAAAATGCTTTTTATGTTCTTGTTTTGATTACCTTTTGCGTATCCCATTACTTCCTTAACTCCTAAAACGACATAATATTCCTTTCGATTACCTTTCCAATAATAATGCCATAAAGTTTTTGTTTATTTTTACCAAATCTAGGCAATAAAATTTATACAAAATTCAAAAAATACAGCACAACTCGCTTAGAAAATCATAGATTGACGAAGTCAATCAAAATTGTCTGACTAAAGTGATTTAAATTTTATTGTTTCTATCATGTTTACGCTTCAAAGCACATCTCGTGCGCCCCATCTGTCCTTGATAGATAATTATGCATTTAATAGTTACGCCCCCAGCAAAACAAACACCAGCTGCAGTGTTTTTGTTTTGGTACCGTGGATTAATTTCTCAATTAGAAAAAAATAAAAACAATCAGCCAACCACTGTCGACAGTGGGCCGTCCATCTCCCTCATGTCCTCAATCCTGTCATCCACAGTGAGCATAAATTATTCAATATGACAACTAATCCACTATTAACCCCCCGGTTGTAAAGCGCTCGCGGAAGGGGACAAGTCACAGGCGGACACGCATTCCCACGCTCATCCATCATACTCTATGCACCGTGACCGATATGTTCTGATCAACGCTACAAAGCGCCACAGTTCGCTGCCTTGCCACCTACTACTATTCGGTGTTTCATCCGCACACGCTGACATTTATTATTTACCCACCACGGCCTACCACGACCGCGGCATCAAATTATGTGGCTGGTTAAGCGGTGGTTGAAGGAAAAATCACCTCTTTTAAAGCCGACCGCACCATCACACACGAAACACGAAAACACTTGAGCATCAAATTAAATAGTCACGACATTGTTTACCCAAAACGGGCTATTACTGCTCGGCGGGCCACTACAAAAACACGCCCGGTGGCTTTTTTTATCCGTGTGCCAATTGCATGGTTCATTAATTTCTACCCGGCTGCTTTCTTTATCTGTGCAGACACTAAATGCGAGCGAGTGCTAAATTCCTTCCTCCTAAAACCTACAGCACACTGCAGCGTCTTAAGCAGTTGGGGACCCGGGTCCCACATGCACCATGTTGGTACCTTCTATCACCCGGCAAAGCAAATCCCCACAGCCAATTATCAGCTGTGTACGCGCGCACACTCGCGACAAATTTGGAAACCCGTCCGATCCGGTGGCTTCCCGATGCGGACACAACGCATTTCCCAACACATCTCTCTCTCTATACCTACCGTCTCTACGGGGAGGGTATTCGAATGCTTCATTCGTTACGCCTGTTAGCTACAATCGTGTTTGATGTGCGTTTGGCCACTGTCCAAGAGAGGCGAACGCGCGTGAAGGGGGGAGGGTAAGAAAAAACGCGCAAACAAGTGTAACTTTAATGCAGCAAATTGAGCAGCATTAGCTGCCCTATTAGTGGTGCTCTGAGACATTGCTACCAGGTGCTAAGTAGTGGCAGAAGAGGAAAATTGAACGAACAAAAAATACACGGTCTTTGAAGTTGTGAAGTCGGGGCGGGAAAGCATCACACAACCAAAGCACTAGACAGAACTGCACCCTGGAGACACACTAGCACTGGCCGTGGTTGGATGTGTATTGGAAGGTACTGGGAGTCAATTAATTTTTACTCCAACTCTATGATCACGATCGTACGATCGATGGTTGACATGATAAATGGGCGAGCTTAGAGTGTTAATGTAATTTCCTGCCAGCTTAAAAACAGCTTAACGATGTTGATAGGTATGTTGCTAATGATTATGTCGGCACCCAATGCCGGATTGAATTAAAATAGCCCGTTGGGAGAACATTGCACATGTAACATGTACATGTACTCTCTAGGCACTCTCTTTACTCGTGATCGGTCCATATCACAGTCAATTTATGAGCTTCAGCTCTATTCGATTGTTTAGTTATGTGGCTCCAATAACTGATATTATGTCCTTAATTTTCTGGTTGTTTCTTTACTTACTT
>AXCM01005049.1:0-22582 GCA_000473375.1 Anopheles culicifacies | reverse complement strand
TCGTATGCAGTCTTTAGATTCCCTTTTAACCCAACAAGGAAAGGGAACAGCAACGGAGATCGGTGGGAGAAAAAACAGTGGAAACATACAAAATTGGTTTGTTTTCTTGGTGATTTCTTGTCCGGTTAGCAATGCGCGCTGCAGTCGCTATCCTTCCGCGGGTGGATATTATTTAATGCCAGACAGTGTGCTGCAGTGATCTTCTTGGAAGGGCGTCCATAATATTTATGCGAAGCACACACAAAAACACCAAAACTGTGATCAAATTTAATACTTTTCTTATACAAATTTCAAGGTATTTCAACCGATTTTTAATGTTTAAATGCTATTCTAGTCCATCTAAGGTTTAGATTGATGTACCAAGGTTGTTGGAGGCCCCTATATCTAATCTGGAAGTCTAAATAGAGGTATTTGGGATGTTGTGACCATGTCAGATCTGGGCTGGTCTATGTTGTGTTGTGAGTCTGGATACTGGTAGAGACCCCGACTTTCACTCCACAATGACTTGAACCTCCATCGTTCTTAAATCCAAGTCCAATAAAATATCAGAATTCTTCTTCTATGGTACTACAACCTCCGGATATCTCAACCTTTGCTAGAATTCGTGATTTTTAATTACTCACAACAGGCCCTCGTGTCTAAGTGTGAATGGTCTAAATAAGCATTTTGGACCAGCGCTGTATTTTGAGTCTTTACTACCAGGCCGGATATCAAAAGTCTACTCATTATTTATCGCGGTCCTTGGTGACCGCTGACTCCATTTTCTGTTAAATCCACCTTTGTCAATTGACTTTCATTTCAAATTGATGACAATCTGTGATCAGATGGCCATTTTAATGGGTGTATTCTGTTAAAATACTGCCTCCTTATTCGGGCTCTTACGAGGCACGAAAATAGAATTATTTGTATACGTCTGCCGATCCGCTCGTGTTGAAAACGGATATGTACTGTAAGATGCCATAAGAAGACTTCGGTATGAATTGTAGAACACTATAGCATCGCGACAACTTGCCATGTTGAGCATGGCATTATTTTCCTGCTTTTATTCCCAGTCTACTTCCTTGAGCTTTTTATTTTTTATTTGAGCCTTTTTTTTCCTTTAGCTTTCCTAACGAACATTCCAACATTTCTTCTTCCCAAAACCATTGTGCAGTAAGATGGAACTAATCATCCAAAGATAACGTTAACATTAGCCCAGCCATTATAAAAATGTAACCCTACAAACATAAAATGATGTAAAATATATTTTGTGTTGTTATTTTACCTGAAGATAAATTCCCCGCTCAGCTCTGGTTCGATTTCTGCTGTCTGCTGCTCATTGCCGAGAGTAGAAAATGGAGCCATCGCTCGTTGATCAGGTCTCGCTCAATTGCAACATTTATGGAGTTGCGTGGAAAATTTCACAGGATCGTTGGTGTTCGCCGTACAGCGCCGTACAGCACAATTGCACAAAAGCAAATACGCCACGCGTCGGCACTGTGCTCCGATTGCCTCGTACAGCACACACCGGCGCAGCGCGTGTTTGTCACCGATCGGATTGCTTCAGATCGATCGTTACGCATTACCCACAGCCCCGTCAACTGTCAAACACGGACAACAGCACCGTACCACTCTCATTAGCCACAAAATGAGCCTCGGGTTCTGGAAGCACGCACCTTCGAGGGCCGCTCGTTAGTGTTGACCGATCGGGGTCTACATACAAGTGACACCTTCAACCAAACACAGTCGTGCACGGTTAGAGATGAAGAAACCGTTTTTCACGTCGTAAAGCACATCCGCTGTTTCAGTGCACACGAACACACAGTTCCAGCCGATACGGCGGTTACGAGTGTGATGGTTTTTGTTTATCGATAGCCACCCAAATGGAGCGCCAATGGAGACGGATGATGTTCCGATTCGGAGGTAACCACTGCTAACACAATGCTGGTAATGGTGAAGGTTGATGATGAGGATGGCGCCTTGATCATCACTACCACTTGCTTGCCGAATGATCACTTCTTTTCTCCCATTGTCTTATCCGACTTTCAGAGCACACCACAAGGATGCTCAGAGTGTGGAGTGTTGGGCAAACAATCACTTCCGTTCGATTATAGACTTCAAAACTATAACATTGTTTAAAAGGTAGAATTGAACCTTGCATTGAAGGTGCCACACTTGAACCACATTTTGTTTTTTTAGTAATGTTTAAACAGCTGCACCGATCGATTCTCCTTATTCTTCCACACATAACACGTAGGATATGCGCCACATTTCAACACATTTTAACCTTGCACTGCTAGTTAGAGCTACGAAAGCACATTTCATCAATCTCCTCCACCATTTGCTGCAATTGTCGTCAGTCGTATAATCTCCAGGCGAAAGAGCAATAAAAAAAACCGCGCGATCTTTTCGCTAACATCCATCAGCAGCCAGCAAATATACAAACAAAAAATACCCTCGAAGAGGCACGCAATTATCGTAAAAATAGTGGTGCGTTCTGCCACCCGTTACCTCTCCTCCAGGTCCCGCATTCCCCCCCCGGGGGAAGTGGTAGAGGGGCTTATGGGAACACAAAAACAACCACCAAACACACCGGGGCCCGGTCGCGCTCTAGCTAGAAGCCTCGCGTATATGTAACCTACCCACTTCGACGCTGGAACTATCGTTACGCCACAAACACACTTGCGATAAGCGCGACACGCGGAGCACGTTTCGGTTTGAGCAACGATTTTTCTCACGTTAAAACCGTTGGCCAAGAATGATACCGCTTCTAACCGATGCCAAGGGGGAAAAACGAAAAAACGCACTGTGCACACCTCACTTAAAAACTTTGTACGCGCAAAAGCATCCTTCGGCAATTTCACTGCTCACCTGCGTACGTACGGACACAACAAAAACGAAAACTTTTAAAACAATTCACAAATTTTGGCCAAACTGCATCAAGGACACGCACGCACAGGGACCCGTATTTTCTATTGTTTTGATTTGGCGCTGAAGAAATCCGGCATGCACGAAGGTGTATTACCGTACCGCAACTGACCAAAAGCACAACCAACCGAACACGCGAGTAAAATGAAAGTGTTCGGTGCTGCACGGTGGAGGATCGTATACGAAGCGCACAGGTTTTTCTCGCGCTCTCTCTCTGCGATACACCTGTGCAGCTAAAGCGTGGTTCACACAACGCGGAGCTTGTTGCGAACGAGAGAGAACCGTGCTTTCGGTATTCGTAGAGGAGCACAGCTTATTGTTGAAATGATGGAATAGTATTTTAATAATAAATAACGTTAATAGATAATACGTTTGAAGCGATCAGGACTTGTAGTTTATGTTGTTAAGTCTATATGTTTCACATGAAATTATATATTTGTTTCAATAATTTAATTCAGAAGTCTGCTTCCGATTCCGAAATATTGATCTTCTACTTCTTTTGTGGCTGTAAAATCTCGAGAGGTCTTGGCCTGCCATTTCTGGTTTCCGTGACTTGAATGTACCCACAACAGGATAGTGAGTCCTACGTCCGCCGCAATCTCCTCGGCCTGAATGGAACTGATTGATAGATGTTGGCTATTAGAGATCAGGAGCTTTGGAATTGACGAAAAGTGATACAAAACCTCGAATCGCCGGAACGAGTCGGATTGGTTAGAAGAGTCTAGAATCTAGCTTACCTATTTTTCTTTGATGGCACTGCAACCTCAACAGAGGCTTCATTTTGTTGTGCTTTTTCACAACAGAACACTTGGTATTCTAATAAATAAGGTATATTTTATCAGCCTGGCCGAGAAGATAGCGGCGCTGGTTACCGAACGGACAGGACAGAGGTTGGAATCCCATTCGGGGATTCCCGTACGCAGGACTGACTTTCCTGTTGCAAGTACCTTGAAGTCACGGAAGCCAGAAATACCAGGCCAAGACCTATCGAGGTTGTGTAGAGCCAACGAAGAAGAAGGATAAATCATCCAAGAAATGCTTTACGAAACACAAAAAGGGAAAGAGACTCCTGAAGGCCTCTGTATACATAAATCTTCATTTCACAACAACTTAAAAGTCATTACAGAAGCTTTAAACGATTATACACGAATTGAAATCAAATTCTCTTAGAAAATGTATTACCTACCCCAGTGGTGGATCTAGTTTTTGGAGGCCCCTGGCAAAATGGCAGTTGAGGCCCCAAACATTACGACTCTTTGATCCTTGTTGAATCGGGAGGGAGAGGGGGAACTGAATTTTGAGACCCCCCTAACTAGCGAGACCCCTGTCGGCCGCCAACTCCACCCGTATAGGAGGTTATAGAAGTGAAGGTGTACTACAGGTCATTCGGAACAATAACATATGTATATCTTCAACCTGTGCATCGCGTGTGCCTACCGCGCTTAACAAACTTTAGTGCTTGAGAGAGCGAGTCGCTGCTTTACACAGAGAGAAAATAAGAGCGCGCGCAACAAATGCAGTGAGCGAACTGCAAATCAACGCGTTGATTTGAACTTGAAATCAGTTAAAGTCTCTTTGTGTAGCGATGCATATTTAAATTATCAATTGCTAATGTTGACTTGAAATCAGTAATTAGGAACTATTATGTGTACCTTGATAGTAAACAAACTCTGTTTACTATTGGAATGCGCATTTTGCTCCTAGTCTTTACGATTGATATGTGTAGCAGTCGCACGTAGCCGGATATGCATCAAACAGTCCTCTTTTAAGCTCAACATTTAAAGTTGTTGTATACAGCATATCATTCTACTTTTTCTTGTAATTTAAGTTAACAAAATATTGGGTAGAGGACTAATAAATGAGTTGATAATTTTTAGGTGTTAATATTTCTGTTTTGAGTTTTTCCCTGCATTTTAGCTAAAAGTATATGTAATGAAATATTGTCACTGAAATGAAAAACAACATGAATTCATACTTCACCTTTATGCAACAAATCTCACGACACACCATTTCCTCAATCCGCATTTACTGCTCCAAACGATAAGCGCCACTGCTAATACGCGCACCGAAACTCTCATTCTCGATCGAATGCAGTTTTAATGATGTCTCGCGTCGCATGTTACCACCGAACGGCGATGATTTGTCGTTGGGAAAACTGGTAACGCAAGTACAGTGCACCCTCTTGCCCCCGACATGTGACGATCGGATACCACCGTTCGATCTCCCGTAATGGAAGAAGCAAAAAGAAAAAAGCAAACGAAAATGCTCAAGAAAGAGTTGCAACAAAACTTACCAAAGTAGCTCAAAGTGCCTGTGCGCCTAGACTGGCCCCGTACCAGCGTCATCAGTCGCTCATTAGGTGCATTTTGTCGATGCACCTACCGACGCTTCCCTGCACGCATCGAGCATGTCTCCCGTGCTTAGCCACTCTCGCACCAGAGATGGTTCACTTTCAGCTTTTGCTTTCGCTCATTCGCTAAGATTTTCTGCATATCGTACATTGCAACCGTTCCAGTTTTCTGTCCGTCCGCAAATGCGATCATAAACATCGATATCAATGTTTTCTTTTCTATGCGTTAACGTGCTTTCTATGCAGTGCGTCACAATTGCTTTATCGGTGCCTTCGAGAGCTAACCGGAAGTGATGTTTGATAAGTGGTTAATCGAAATGCGATGCAAGCGACAAAGTACTAAAAATAAAGTTTAAAGTAAAACATAATTTTAAATAGATTTAAAATTTTGTTATTCGTGTTTTTTTTTGAAAGAAATTATTTCATCACCATATTACCGTTTAATACGTTACCTTTTAAATTTGCAACAGTTTCTTTTCTTCAACTTTCAGTATCTTCTTCTCTGCGGGAAGAAATAGGAAACAGGGCTAAGGTTCTGGTGTAAAATGTTATAGAAAATGTGTATAATATCGTTTATTGTCCGTTCAAATCACCGTTTACACCCGGGCTTGGCTTCTTTCACAGTAGCAATATCCTACAATACTTTATTGCGTGTGCACGTGTGAGTACTAAACATTATCATTAACTCTAGCATTGCTTTTCAATGTGTTGATGCTTAACTCTACTTTTGTAGCAAGATAAAACAGAGCTTTGTAAAATGCACAGTATAGAATAATGATTAAAATGCATTAAAGGCAAGAGACGTCCCGGAATCGTGTTACTATAGTCTTGTCTTGGAAGTACAAGAAATAAGTCCGGACGGACTCATTTTTAACGAGATTTGTGTTTTGTCATCAGATTTGGTTGTTTGTTAGTTGCAGTGTCACCGTTTCGTTTGCTGTATCACAGCGTGAAGTTAACCTATGCATTAAGAAACATTAGTTGCTCGTCGGCTGGATGCTGTCCGGTTCCGTGGTAGTGTCCGTCGCGCCAGTACTGTTGTTCCCGTTGAGTGTATCATCGAAATTATCGCTCACCGATATACCTACCTTCTCCATCAATTCGGACAAACGTTTCGCCTTCCGCTCCTCGTTGTGGGAAATGATTGCACACAAATGCTCGGTTAGCATTTCCTTCTTTTCCAATGCTTGATGAAGCTCTACCTTGGCTTTGAGAAAGAGATTCTCTATGGTAAGATAATTTTTTCTGCAACAAGAGAAGAAGGTTCGGTTAGCTGATGCAAGCATCGTGCGCAAGATACAATCGCCGCAACTAACTCAACACTGGAAAAGTGCAGACTTGCCGCATCAATCTGTTTGCGTAGAATGGCTACGTCCGATGCCAGCTCGGAGTCCAGTTTGCTGAGTTCGGATTTTATCTCCTGAATTTTGCTAGCTTCTGCTGCCGTTTTCTGAGCACTAAAATAACATAAATGTTTTAATGTTGTTCACGTATACTTCGGAGTGGAATCAACTGCACTCACTGCTGCTCTATTGCTTTATGCAGAATGTCCCGTTTTTGCCTATTCTGTTCCTCCATCATTTTACGCTGCTGCTCAAAATCTTTCAGCGACATGCCTTTGAATGGTGTTAGCACATCGTTCAGGTTTGTTCGCATACCGGCCACGCCTGGCGTACTGGTGGTAACGGATGGTTCGGAACCTCTGCCCACCGTTGCTGGTTGCTGGTTCGGAAGCACTAAGATCGATTCATCCTCTGGAGCATTCATCATTACAGGTAGCGGCTTAAAGGCAATGGCTTGCTGGATTGGATGTTGAGGATAAATGCTGGTGTCCACACAGCTGACCGTACTGAGGTTGCCACTGTTTACTGTTACCGGTGGTGGAACAAATTTTACCGCACCCGGCGGTGCTTTAGGCTGTCTGCTGTGGGGACGCGACAGTTCTTTAGCTGAAAGGAATGACCCATTTCACACGTGATTTCAAGCACACACCAGAGTCAGATCGTAAAACCTACTTACCCATCTCTTTGCCACCCGCCTGTCGAGTGATCTTGAAGATATCATCGTCGGAAAATCCAACAAATTGTTTGGACATTTTTGATAAAATCCGGCAGAATTCAACAGTTCAACAGTTTGCAATGTTCACCGATTTCAGTTTGTTTACGTAGACGCTGTCAAACGAGGTTTGCACAAACTGTCAAGCGCGTTGCGCTAGGCAAGGTTTATCGTAGTGAGATGTGCTGCAGTAGCATATCTCACTGTGCAGCACAATACAGATACATTTGATTTGGCAGTTTTAACTCATAATTACTAGGATTACTAGCTTGGTGCGATCAGCTAACAGCCTGCACGTTAATGGCATAGATTTGGTTATCTGTCATCATAAAAAAACTTCCACATTACAATTTGTTTCGTTACAAATTTTATCCAACGGAACATACATTGTTAAGAAATTTATTTAAATAACTTGTTAACAAATACATTATAAATACGGTTTATTCCGCCACATTCATCCATTGTTTCAACACAGATTTAACAGCTTCATTTTGTAGCGTTTCGACACTTTGTCTCGATTGCTCTTTTATGGTGATCAATGACTCTTCGTCTAGGTATGTGTCCAACAGTGAGAGAACTTTTTGCGTCAAGTCTACACGATCGATTTGTTTAAACTCTTTGCCCTGTGGTACTATTTCAATGTTAGCAATAAGCTCGCCTAGCAAATCGTACCTTTGTAGACACTGTTGTACCCTCTCAACATGGAGTGTAGTTTTACATAATGTTAATACTTTATCAATGATTTTTGGCTTATTCTCTCCATAACAGTGACTGATGAGTGTGCGAGCATATCTCGGAATACGGTCCGTTAAGTAACGTTCAATTTGCACGCTTAAATGTTCTTTGCAGTACGCCACAATGTAATCGAAAACTTCCGGGAATGGTTTCCTTATTGCCACCTCCATTGTGTCTTCTTCGTCGGGATACGCTTCGAATAGCATTCGCTCAAGCATATTGAGCTTGCCCTCACCATCATCGGCATACTCGTCGTCAAACTTCTTTAGTGTCTCTAGTAACAGGAGCGTTTGTCTTACGCCAAGACGCTTTAGGTTGATTTCGTTGCCCTGCTGTTTGTCAGTACCTCCAAAGCGGAAATACAACGGAGCTAACAACTCTCTGGTTGCAACAGACAGCAGCAATCCTAGCGTATTAAAGGTTGCATTGTTCAACGCCAATCGAATGCACGTTGGCAAGATATTTATACTAGACTCGCTGCCAAGGTGCATGCTAATGATCCTTTTCTTGTGCGGCGAAAGGCACTCTGCATCCTCGAGAAAGAAATCGATAAACTTATCCGCTATGTTTGCACGCGACACGCAAAAATAACGCTTGAGAAATTCATTAAAATCATTCGCATCAATGTCGTGCAGCATGCAGCTACGCACCAGGAAGTAATCCATCACGGTGCGATGCATAAAGTCGACACTTTTGGACGAATCGTGCTGCATCATCATTATGAGTCCAAAGCTTTGCAACTGTTCGTAACGATCCGGATCGGTGAGGTTGTTGTACTCCAACTCATACGCCAACTGGGCATGTTTCGTGTAGTACTCGTGGCTTATCAAACTCATCGCCCATATGTGCAGCTTGTCCGTTTTATCGAACCTACCGTGCAGCGTGTTTGTAAACTGGTTCTGCACGAATGCATCGTAGATGGAACCGATTTCGTAATTCGTGTGCCATTGAATGTTCGGCTTGCGGATACGCTCGTGATAGATCGTTCCCATCACTTTGCACAACTGAGGCACTTCCAGGAACGATTTGCATCCAGCGGCCTTCAGCAGCTGGTTAAAGTGGGAGATGAACAGTTGCACATTCTTCTCCAAATCGGGCGTGCTTGCGTGCGGTTCACTGAGCCACAGCTTTTCGAAGTATGTCGCGTATGAAAACGATGCTAAACTGTAGTAAGAAGCAGTCTTACAATGCTTCTTTAAAATTGGCAACGATTCCTGTCTCGCCGCAAGCACCAAAGAACACCAGGCTGCATGCTGCAATGCTTTCTGCAGAAATTTCACAACATTTTCCTGCCTTTGCTCCATCATTTCGTCAAATCCATCCACTAGCAAGCACACCTGTATCTTCTCTAAGCTTTGCTGAACGATCTCCTCCACTAGCAAACTGCGGGGTGCAATGTAGAGCAGTTTTAGTAGCATTTGCCACGCAACCGAAGAAGATATGCTGTCGCCTTGCGGAATTCCACTGGCTATTGTTTTGGCTCGCAAATAAAGACATACGATTTCATCCACACGCTTGGCTTGTTTAGCAATTCGCAACAGTTCCGTCGTTTTACCCTGACCGGCCGTGTCACAAATGATCGACACAGAGCGTCCTGGGCGGGACAGCAGTTCGGCGTGTGTAACTATCTTTTTATCCTTTCCCATCAGGTTACGGTCGATGTAATGCCGCACGTCGTCCTGGTAGATATCTGACTGCACTGTTATATCTCTAAGTGTGCTTAACTCTTCGATCTTCCTAATACTGTTCGTAGCTGCTCGAAGTATGTCGTTCGAAATAAGCAACTTTTTGTCGTCAAAACGAATGCACTTAATTTCGAGCTGATCGTAGTCTACGATCACGTCACACAGATCCACCTCGTCGACTACAACATCGGGTAACGTGCTTTGGGAAACGATTACTATTACGTTCACTTGCTGTAGCAACTGTTCCGCAATCTGCTTCGAACATTGCGCACTGTCCGGTAAATCCAGCAGTACTATGGCTTGTACTTCACCACTTATTAGCCACTCTCCGTACGTAGTGCTTTGGATGGACACTAGCGCCTCAAGCAATATCTTAAAATCTATCTCATTGCTTACAACTAACGAGCTTTTGAGTTTTTTGGTTATTCTAGCCACTGTCCATGCTGCTTTCGTTCTCGACAGTACTGTTAATTCACCCTTGCCGTTACAATTAATGTTTTCGTTCAGTTTATCGAGACTTTCCTTTTCAAACTCAATACCTTTCGGTAGCTTTGCGGCTAACTTGCCTTTTAGATCAACCATTTGCATTAACGACTCTATGAAGCGTTTGGGAATGAAGCAGTCCTGCTGTTGCTGCAGCTTTTTGCCCTTTTTTGGTTGTTTTGCAGCACGGTCGGCTGGTTCCTTTATCAGATAGCGCTCAAACATTTCCTCGTTGAAGCGATCGTCGAACAAATCCTTGATCGCCTTTACCATCCGATCGTCCTTCGGTACACAGGCGTAAAATATAAAGCGCTCAAAGAACCAACTGAGCGTCTGCTCATCTAAACCATTGTAGTGAAAGCTACACGCCACAGGCTCTGTCTCAGGTTCGGTGAGCTTGTGCATGTTGAAAGCATCGGTAGAAAATGTGACCGCTTCTAAGCTGCCAATGTCGTACGTTGGAGTGTTGGGGTTTGTGTGTAGCTTTTCGCATGCGACCACAAAGCTTTTCCGAAATTGTTTCGCATTGTCGGACAGACATGCAGCGCCCTGCAGGAACTGTTTCCGAAATCGCACTTTCACTTCCGTGCCAGTGGATTCATCTACCAGTTGAAGAATTTCACGTGCAAGCGCATCTGCTACCGATTCGTTCAGATACTTATACGTGCGTTCATCCTTCTTCCGGAATGTTGTTGAGCAGTGGTTTGCAAGATTCATTGCCGTATCGAACATAAACAGAGCTTTCCAGTGTGTTATCTTGTACTTTTTGATGCTGTCGATCGTTAACGTCAAATGTGGTTCGGTGCTGGTATGCTTTTCGACAAACTTTTGGCTCGTTGCGTGTAAATCGTTCGCTGTCCAATAAATCATTTCCGTTGGCGTACCGTCCCGCTTGCGTGCTTCCGATTGCATATATATTTTGTAGGAATCCATGTACTTCGTAACATTGTGCTTGCTATGGAGTAAATCCTCAATCGATAGGGTTTTGCTTTCATCAACGGTTTGTTTGGCCTGGAAACAGTAGAGCCATGTTTTTCCTACTTCCTCGGTTGGCTCGGTTGGTTTGCTGACTCGCAGGATCACATCATCCAATGCTCCGTAAGTGTTTTCATCTCCTTCGTACAGAAAGGAGTATTCGTACTCCCTATGCACTAGTCCACACACGTAGTAGCATAGGCGCTGTTGAAACACAACCCCATCCGTTTTTGCCTTATTGGCCATGATTCAAGGGTGATGTCAACTCTGAAAATAAACACAGCGCAAATGATGAATAACGGGAATACAATTATCATGATGTTGATGTCCATAGTACTAGGAATTGTGATGATACGATACGTTCTATTTACATTCTGACATCATCAAATAATTCCCGAACTTACCTTGTATAATATATTACTAAAAGTTGTTTCAATTGTGTGGCTGTCGGTGGCCGACGAGATAGCGGCACCGATCTTAACTGGCAGGACTGGGTTTTTAATTTCATTCGAGCCCGCACTCTTGTACGTGAAGGGCTGACTGTCCTGTTGCGAATAAACGCATGTCACGGAAGCCAGAAATTGTCAAGCCAAATCCTATCGAGATTGTAGAGCCTAAAAACAAACTTGTTTTTTGAATGCATTTTGGTAACACACGTTTATCACTTTCACACTGTTGCGCACCCTTTTGCGTGCTCGGCAATTTATGATTTACACTGTTTTCTGTGTACAGAATTCAGCTTCGTAGGTGTGATCACCACCATGTAAAATCACTATTCAAATTAATACTTTTGCGCGTTAACTTTGTTTCTCTCCCTCCAATAACGATCGTACACTCACATGTCTAGGAGGGATACGATCGAGCTCTGCCAATCAAAGTTTAGTTTTGGTTGTTTATTTATGCGGCTGTCAAACTATGTTAAGGTCCCCGCACACGGCTGCTTAGGTACATACGCATCGCAATGTTCTGTATTCGTGTTTATGAATTATCCGACAACACGGATAAAGAGAATGTAAGGCTTCGCTGTTTTAAATAGTACTTTATGTTAGTATTTAATTTACTTCTTGAGTGGTTCTTCTTCGTGCAGTACGCATAATCCGATACCTTACCAATTGGAGCCCGTATAAATGGTGTTTTTTACACAATATGCAAGCTTTTCAATATTCTTCTTTGGTGTAACGGCCTATCCGGTCAAGCCTGCCATTTCTGGCTTTCGAGACTTGATTGTACCACGTAGTTGGATAGTTAGTCTTTTCTACGGAGGAACGGTCCGAATTGGGCATTGAACCTCTGTCTTGCCATAATCGCCTCGGCCATCAGACCGCCCCTGAACATTTTTTTGGGGTATTATGATGAGACTAGCTGCGGGGTTCCAATTGCTTCCTTTGATGTATTATATTGAATGCAATGGGCTCTTCAGGCCAATTAAAATGGGTACCGAAAGAGTCACGTTTCAATTTCTGAACAGTTGAAGAAGTAATATTAAACAATAAATGTGAGTTTTATTAATCGTACGCACTGGAATCATGTTCTTACTAAGATAGTTGTCGTGGTTTTGGTCTTGCAAATATTTTACACTTCCGAATTGTTTTGCGTTCCACTCTCCCCCGTGTGGTCTGCAGCTGCACTTCCAACTTTGGACGATTTCGTTGCGCCTGGCGTCATAGGCGATTGCTGCCTGTGGAAAGTGATCCTTCGCTGGGATTTTGTGCTTTTACAGTCAGAGCAACGAAGAACGGCCCAATAAGCGTTTCTGCAATGCAAAGTAATACACATTATGATGCCTCTTTCATCACAATCTTCAGAGCAAGTATGCAAGTAGTACTAACCGGTAGTGCCGGCTGCCGAGCGCATAGATGAAGGGATTAAGTACGGCCGAATGCCAAGTGAGGATCGATGCTAGCACGTGAACATCGCCAGCCTCTCCAGCGGATGCAGCATCCTCCAACAGCACGTTGGCGATCGTCAGTGGCAGAAAGCAGAGCATGAAGCATCCGAATATGGCAGCCGTGGTGCGTGTTAGATGCCGCTCGTCATCATCGTTGCTCGGTCCCGGAATGTTGCCCGATGTTGGTGTAGCCGCCGTACCGGTCGGTTTGACGGTGTACCGTTGCATGTTACGACGCTGCCGTCGAACTGCACCGATGATGGCCGTGTAGCAGAGCACGATGGCGCAGAATGGTAGAGCGAATCCAACGATGAATATGAATTTCTTCGGACTGGCGGAAAAATTCCCCGCCGAAGTGATCGAGGGTAAAACGGTGCAGGAGAATGTACGCCGATCGAACCCTAGACGTCCCCACAGTTCAAACAATGGCAATGCCTGTCGATAGACACCAATCTGAGTTCGTTCCGTAGTTGCTTAAGCAAATGTAATCACCACTCACCATCAAACCGTAAGGAATGGCCCAACATATTGCCAGCTGGAATGGTACCATGCCGGGCGTTCGATAGACCGATCCGTACCAGCTTGGATGCACTATCAGCACATACCGATTGACGGTTAGCGCTACCAGGCTCAGGACGGAAGTGGCAACCGTACCGTACAGTGCCACCGGAAACAGTCTGCACCACAAGCTGTTGGAAATGAAGGGCCACCTGCGTCGACCATAGCGCAGTGCCATGAGGGGCATGACCGCGACACAGAACAGTAAATCGGCGGTAGCGAGCGACATTACGAAGGCGGTTGTCGGTTGACGACGCCGCTGGCGTACCGGCCGGTTTCGACCGAGCGCTAGTAAGGTCGTCACATTGCCTGTTGGCCGTTGGGGAAATTGAAATGGAAAAAAATAACGAAAACTACGTGAGCGGCGCCCACAGCAAGAAGGTGGTTCGATATATAAATAGACAACAAACAAACCGATTGTTCCCAGTGCCGCGATAAAGGTGGCGCTCGATGCGGCCACGATCGATATTTCCGGGGAGCAGAACACACCATCCTCTTCGGTGTAGTTGAAAGGGTCACTGAGATTTCCGTACGTGTAGTTACTCATGGTACTGTGGCACTATGATCACGGGATGATTCACTTGTTTCTAAGCTTATGGAATTAATTAAATATGTTTGAATTCACCACACCACGTGTTACATACTGGTATGCAGATTTAGTTCTCCACACTAAGAACCATTCAAACGATGCAACTAACGCACAGAGACACACACTCGAAACACGTATGCAAACACCCCCGGAAGCGATCGGCCTAGTTTCGTGGGTGATCGTAATTGATTAAGCACCCTTACAAACCGCGTTCATTATAAGGCGATGTGTGCAACGCGTACAATCATTGGCACGAAACCGTGCTTTTTGGCGTCGACAAACAAACCGAATTTTTGATAGTGCACAACGAGCACAGGTTTCCTGTAGCCAAACGTGACTGCTGCTCCTTGTACCACACGATGATCACCACACAACCACAACGCTCCAGCGGGTTCACCAGCAACTAACGGGGCTGGATGCGAAAGTGAGAGTGATAAATATGAAAACCGAAAGATCGCCACACGGAGACGGCCACCCGTTGGGGATGGGTCTTAAGACACAAGCAGCGCGCTACAAAAGCACAAAGCGCGAGAGACGAATGGTGCGGTACGCGATTAAAAACGGTGGCGGACACATCCCTCGCATATGCGCGCACTGGCTGGAAGATAAGTCGAAGGGTGCTGCTGCTGAGTGCTCTAGTGTGTAGAATAAGAACACCACACACCACAGCAAACAGCGCGAAACCACCACCACCAACCCAAACAACGCGCGCCACCATCGCGAAGTGGTGGAGAAATGTTCAGAACAGATGCGTTTACCATACAGACCCTAGCATTCGGGTCTGTCGGGCGCGAATGGGGTAGCCTTCATTGGCTAGGGGGTGGGGGCAGCTGAGCAAATGAACCGACACCGGATGGGATGGGATGGATGGGCAGGGGCAAACGGCGAAATGAACGCAAACACCCGGAATGCAGATGTGTGGTTTTGTTCTCGCCTTTCTCCTTCGAGAGCCTATGCGTATGTTGCGCCTGGCGGACAGCCACTAACGCCAGAAACGTTCTTGAAGAAACGTCTTACGCCCCCGGATGGGGGAATGAATCGAAGTGATTCAACATTTGGTTTGTTTCACGACGATACTCTTGAGAATTCGACGAAAACGAACGATGCAACTCCAGGGCCGGGGAGTAGTTGTTATGCATCAGTGCAATAAAACATAGATGCGCACGTTAACGCATCGCGATCGGGGTACCATCTTCAGCGGGATTCAGTCACAAAGTGTTTTGGCATTCTCTTCTGTACAAACATTATCTAACGGGGGAAATTCAAAATAGCAACTCGAGTGCCTAAGGTGCACATTTCTTCAGTACGTTATTTTGAAATAAATTTTGCTCTATTCAGTGGTGGATCAAGCTCTTTGGAGGCCCCTGGTGGAATGGCACTTCAGGCCCCTAACATCATGACTCCTTGGTGCTTGAACGACGAAGCCTCTGGCGGCCGCCAACTCCGCCCATAGGTTAATCCGCCACTGGCTCTGTTCATATTTTTAAGTTCTTAAAAAATTGCTGAATTTGTGTCGTCCATTTGAAGAAGGAATTCTTTCGAAACGACGAACTGATATGTCTGACCAGTCTCGAGACTCGTGTTAAAGATCAGCGTCGTATTCCACTACTCAATATCGTAAGTCCTCTAAACAAGATTAGAATGTTGCTCTTGAATATCCCAAGTGAATTGAAATGCCATAGAAAATGGGTTAAAAAAATTAATTTGAATTTTTGTAGTTGGTTTAATTATAATTAACATTATTATCTAGGTACTCAGCCATTCTACGCCTTGCCCAATAGATAAAGAAACCCCCTAGTTGAATAATTAGGTATGTCTATGAATAACTATAACCGATCTAATGGTGATCGGAGTCCTGATCGTCTGGTTGAATTATCGACTCAATTATTTCATATGACTATCTTTAGTAAACTTCTGAGGTTCTTCTGAAGAACTTCTGATCACTTTAGTTCTATTGCTGAATCTGAGGAGAAAGATTGTGAAAATATAGTTCCTCTTGTTTTTGTAAAGTGGATCACGTGCTGGTCACTCAAACACTAAATACGGTAGCTCGTGAAGGGCGGGGGCATTAATTCAGATTTTTATCCATTTTTGTCAGATGGGCATACTAATTTGGTCACTGAGATGAGTGATCGTGAGTGAGGAGGCCTTAATTCTGACTATTGCCTGGAACTCTTCGGGACTCAGTTGTAGTTATATTGAACTGCAATAAAAGGAATTTCTAGAGCTGTTCCGTTGCAAAGTTTGGCAGATAAGCGAGGGCCCTAAACCTAAGAACTGGTTGGAAGAACCGTGAGGGCAAGCCCTACAAAGTATGTAGGAAGTGGTACATAGACTAGAAACAGAAGAAACCACGGATAGTTACAACAGTTCACGAACGCCATACAAAGTATCGGCTGTTTGGCTCCTTGTTGAGCATCTTGCTCAGAGTTTCACGATAATGTCAAATGGGCATACTAAATTGGTCACCCAAAAGAGTGATCGTGAGTGGGGCATTTTAACGCAATTCAGACTTTTAACGCGAGGGGCGCGCCGTACTGGAAGTGATGTTGGATCCAGATCCTTGCGGATCATTCCAATCTTAGTTGCGCTACATATTTGATATAATTTAGCGCGAGGATCAACGAGTTCAGTTTGATATGACCAGGCGAACGGTCAAGTGGAGTTAAGTGCGCGCCAGTAAAATAAGTAAAAGGATTAGTCTTCCTTGATCGTCCCGCTGAATGAAACCCCCTTGGAGGTAGCCCGGCATCTCAACAACGGTAGTGTATTAACTTAACTTCAGCCATTTGGTTTAATATCATCATTGTGCATAAGAGTTCACCATAAACGTAAGATTCATATAATTTATTACATATCAATGTGAGCCACTGCTTCTAGTTCGGACATTATAAAAAGATGTTACTGTACCTTTGCATCCGATGGCCAATTATCTGGCCCAAATGATCATGTTGGACACGAGTGGTACAGTAATATCAAACAAACAATGTCCTCTAGACTGTTGTAGAAGAGATCGTCACTGTTTGAAGCTTAGGTATGGGTACCGGTGGCCCACTCCAATAGCTGTAGTGTGGAAAAGTTTAGAAGAAGTTTACCTTGGCGAATTTCTTCCAGCTGCTGAAGATGATGAAACCAACGGGACACATTTAGGAAGTTTTCCTTTTCCAGTGGTTGTAGGTTTGCCTGTTATGCAATTCCAAACAATGTTTTAAGGTGAGAATTAAAATCCGCACGTAACGTTCCAAACGTTCGTTAATAAATACCATGGTTTCGTGGATCGTATGAAAAACCACAACATCCGCCACGCTGAGTGTATCATTCACCAAGTAAGATCGGGATTGCAAGTAGTAATTTAGTTCCTTAAAAAGAGAAAACCATTTCGTTTGTTAATATTTTCTGGCCATATACAACACGGGCGTAAGGTAACGTACCTCCAGCAAGCTCTTGGCCGTGTGTTTATCCTTGTTAGATGGGGCCACAAACAGGACAGCATAATCTAACCACTGCAGAATTTGGCATTCCGTCTCAACATCCGCATGAAGCTGCCGCACTGATGACTTATTCGATTCACGAATCAACGACTGTACTATGGTGGAAAATCCTGAGATGCTGGGTTCCGAGGCAGATTTTGTTCTGGTTAGAATCTGTAATGAAACATTGCGTTAGCTCGTTTGCAAACCGGCACATTGAGCACGAACGTACCTTTTCGGAATTATATCCCACTTTTCCAAGTGGCACCTCAAGAAAGGTGGCAATACGTTTTGTATTATCAATGCTGCACATGTTTGGAGTTCTGTACAGTTTCAGGACCGCTCCGAAAAAACAGGTGAAATGTTTTCTTATTTTGGCAACGTTTCGATATGATTGTCACAGACCGGTGCTGTCAGGAAGGGATTTTCAGGGTTGAGTGCATGGCTACTTTTTAATGTTTTTGGCACAAAACCAGCTGAAAGAATGTGGAAAGTGTGGATTTAGCACCTCGTAATTTGTATCGCACTAGTGTACGAATGAATTTAAGTTATATTATCCAATTCTGTTGATGCAATTTCATCGCGTTAAAAATTATCATTTGTATAAAACATCAATAAAATGACCGATACGTATTCCAGTGTGCGCAATTTTGACAGTTTGCCCCCTAAACGACAAAAAAAAAACAGCTGCCTCTCTTTCTCGCGGCCTATTTACAACGCAATTCCAACAAAGAAGAGACGAAACAACGAAACAAATAGAAAGAAAATCGCAAAACAGCGCTAAAAATACAAGCTATGAAGTCATATACACAAACAGTGAAGAAGCGTTGAAAAGAGTGCGTGCAAACGCTTTTACTGCCACTGGCTCGCGAGTGATTCTATTTCGCCCAAGACAGGTTCCGAATAAGGGAGTAAATTTCCCCCGATCCGCAAATCGATTCGATCGGGTTGCGCTATTAACATTCCGCTGGACAGTGAAACGGTGTCACGAAAGTAACAAACTCACATCACATCGAACCCAACCCGAACACCAAACTTAGGTGGTCGTTCTTAGCGATCTTTTAACTGCAAAGGTAATTCCCACGGATGGATGCATTCGGATTTGGAGGCGGATGTGTTTGTGTGCAAGAAATGGCATCTGGCCAATTGATCAAGTAACAAAGGATGAACGGATTAAGTTTGATAAGCGCTTGATGAAGATGTTACCACTGGCTCCCAGTGCGTACAGACAGGCCTGCTTGTGCAAGATGAAACATGACACGGTTCACAGCAGTGTAGGAATCAGTGCGAATTACGTCAACTAGTCGCAGTAACCCATAGCGTCGGGAAGCGAGCATCTACCTTCTATCAGAGTTACGTTCTGTTTTTTCACATCGCTTACGCTGTTGTTGACTGTGCTCGTACTGCCCTGCACTGTGTGGGCCATGTCAAGCTCACCTGTGCTTATTGAATAAAACAACAAGCACGCGTGGTGTAAAAATATGTGCACAAGGCAAAACGCTAATTATTGAGCTCCCCGATCGGGTAGGAGGTGTACCGAACCCCGTCCCGCATGGGGGTGGGTCAGCGTAAAGAAACGGAGAGCGCCGTGGAGTTCTGTAAAGTTCTACACGCTGCGAGCAGCAAGACCTTCAAATGTGAAATGGGTTAGATGGCCTTGTACACACGTGTGTGCGTGTGGGAGTTGTGTCGAAATTTTGTTGATAATTTACACCCAAGAGCGGAAATTCTCCTTGCCATGAAAAAGCAAGACGGGTGATCATGTTAGATTGACGTAGTTTTGTTTGAAATTTCATCATTTTTTTTCTTTTTGTCGATGAAATTCTAGCGAACGTTATCATCCACACGATCTTCGCTCTTTCGGTCATTGTAGCGTTTGTTATAATTGTTCTCTTTACATGGAATTAAGGGTTTTAATGTGTTAGCTAGCAAAAGTTAAACTTTTTAAGCTCGCCAACCTAACAGGTTACTTCAAAAGCTTCTAGAAGCTAATCGTAAACCTAACATTCGATGAACAACGTCACCTCACAAAGAGCCACGTGAAAATGACGCACAAAGAAATTAGCTTAAAAATTGATTTTCCTTTAAAGGGAAAAAGAGAAAAGAAAACGCACTGGTCAAGCGTGACATTGGTGCTAATTCAATCCTCGAGTACATGCTGTTGAGGGAGTTGCATGTTTAGCGAGCGACAAATTTAAGGGTCGCATGTTGATCCACGAACGCTTCGCTCCCATCCGTCCCATGTGTACAATAGTCGTGTGTTTCGTCTGTGCGATCCTCAGTTTCAGTTGTGACGATGAGTCATATATCCGTTTACAAGCTTGCGAAATTCGACTTTAATTGGCGCACATAACGAATGGAGTTTTAATTGGTTCGAGCGCTGTAGCTGTGCTTGGATGATCCTATTGTAATACTTCCTTTCCTCCTGATGATCTTTGCAGATGTCGAAAGATGGACCTCCACCGTACGGGTTCGTGCCACCGCCATCGGCACCACCAAGCTATGCGCAGGCTGTCGGTGGTGTACCACCGTCCAGCCCGTTCACACCGCAGCAACCGGTACTGACCGGGGCACAGATTGTTACCACGGTCGTACCGATCGGACCACAGTCGACGCACATGGTATGTCCCAGCTGCCATGCGGAAGTTAACACCGAGACAACAACATCGCCGGGAATGATTGCTTACGTGTCCGGTTTCCTGATCGCACTGTTTGGGTAGGTTTCGATTTGTGCGCATGTTTAATGGGCATTGTTTCGTTGCAGACAGAAAAGGAAAGCTCCCTCAAGCTCTTGCATTTTGCTCACTCACTGATGGATTGAAGTAAAATTGTAGAATGAATATTCTGGGCATGGCTCTCCAAAGTTGCTTACATATTTCAGTTTCGCTCATTTCATATGAATCTTTCTTTTCACTTAATAGGATGAATAATCATCTTAGAATTGGTAGCGAATAGCCAGGATCAAACGTAGCGAATGTGAATTGGGCTTTAATTGCAGTACTATTGCAGTACAGTGTGTAGTAGAGATAGGAAGTAATCTTGTTTCTGATTAAAGAGAGATAGCGGCGCCGATCTTCGATCGGCCAGGACCGAGGTTCGAATCCCATTCGGGGTGTTTCGTACGCAGAACTGCCTCTCGAGGTTGTAGTGCCACAGAAGAAAATGGTGCATTAGATCCCATAAAGCTAGATCATGTCATATCTATTTGTTCCATCTCGAATTTCTGCATTATTGGTTTATAGTAATATTTGGAAACAGATCATGTGGATCTGTAAGCAACTCGATTTAAATCAGATTAGTTGATATAGGAGAGGCTTTGTTATACAAACGCAATTCCGGAGCGAAACAGGATCGGCCATACAAAAGGGATTGCGGGAAAAAAAAGGAACGGCGGCTTGGTCATACACATCTGATCTGCATCATATACGAACTTCTTATTCATTTAAGATATCATCTCATAGCAATGGATATCATATTGTTGGATCAAATCAGATTTTTCAGACCAGAAAGCTCGGATAGGAGCAGATCAATTGGTGTTAGCCATTTGTGGCTTCCGTTAATTGAAGATTTACGCACGCTTTATAGGTTTAGTACTGTCGAGACCCTAACTGCATTAACACACGCGGCTTGCAAAGATCTTTATCCACCATTCCTATTGCCTAATGTAGTTCCTTTAAGTACTACTGCTACTGAAAGGACATTAATTAATTACCTTTCCAAAATATTTAAGGGAACTCTATCCGCAAAAGTAATGTAAACATTACAGTAATCAATTATAAATGCGATTAATGTCTATTTTAAGAACAATGTGCCCTAAAGCCTTCTAATCGTATTCATACGTCTTAATTGTGTAATTTTAGATGCTGGTTAGGATGCTGCCTAATACCGTGCTGCATTGACGAATGTATGGATATCCATCATACCTGTCCACGCTGTCGAGCCTACCTGGGACGTCACAAGCGATAAAACACCAGCGCACCCGCCCTATGGTCTCGTGCATATGCATCCTGGTTCGGTTTAGATACATCGATCTAGATCTAGGCCTAGCCAAACGATAGCCAGGATGGTTAGGGCCAGAAAATATTTTATGTATGTGTGTGTGTGTGTGTGTGCTTAACGATTCCAAATCCAATATGCTTCAAAGAGACTCGTCTGTGAACTCTTGTGTTCTAGAAAACTTGGGCTACGCTACTACCGCCGGCGTACTACAACTGCATCACGATTTGTTGCGATAGATTTGGGATGACTTTTAGCAAACAACAGGGCAAACGATAGGAAACAAAGGTGGGAGGAAAGGAACAGCGGTGGTTAAAGATGTAACGAGCGATAAACGAAACCTTAAACGTCGAGTGTGCTTATTGCAAGCCTTTATCGATTCACTTCGAATTCTCACAGTACGTGTTCTTGTGCGTATATTAAACAAAACCCCAGAATGTGGTTAACAATTAACGCCGTATCGTATGTGTACTAAACTCTTCGTTACTACTCAGATTATTTGATGATTCTTCCCAAATTCTTTATACCATTGTGCTGCGGTATTCCTCAATGGTGTTACGAGAACGGCACCTTGTATTGTAAAATGGTTGTAGTTTAGCATTATTCTTGTTTTTTTTCTCTATTTGTCATTAGACGTTTACGCATCCATGCAGTACAGTGCTCTATATTAACACAGCCATTGTTCAGGAGAGAGGACATGCAGTTTAGGCTCGTACGTAAGGTATGTGCCATGTGCGTTGGCCATCTCGTGGTTATTGCGAGATTTACGCTTCAAACGTTAGTCCAGGTTTGAACCTCACCTCAGATAAACCTGATTTAACCCTCTAATGCCAACATTTTTGTTTCGCATGAAAAAAAACCTATAGCAGCTATTTTTATGTGGATGGAAAA
>KI423898.1:7041-24439 GCA_000473375.1 Anopheles culicifacies | reverse complement strand
CCAACAATCGAACCAACGATCGAGCACAATAAGAAGCGGCCTAGAAGACACAACACAACATGCATTGAACAGCCACGATCGTGATGAGAAATTGGATCGTACGTTTATGGAGGAACAAAACAAAAAAAAAACACATACACAACAAGATGCATCATCTGCAGTTCGATCGGTTTAGAGCTCCAAATAGCTTGGACTGCAGTGCATAGAAATTGTGCTCTGGTGGTAGTAGTAGTAGTAGTGCTACTCCAAGAATGGGTTCGTGTTATTGTAAATGGCTTTTGTAGTAATGGTTTGTTCGTCAGAAGTGCGCGATACACTTCTGCTGGTGGAGTCTCCGGTAGCGAGATATGGCGCCATCTCATAATGGAAGATGGTGTGTGCGCAACTGAGGGGTTTGCAATGATGGTGGGTACTCAATCCAGATACCAGCTCCGTACAGTGGGTATTGAATTGAGTGCGCGCCCGCATTGCTACCGAGAGTAGATATGCAAAGCGTACACCTCCCGGCAAAAGTGAATAGGATGCTGCTGTTCACCTCTATCTATCTCTAGCAAAAACGGTCAATACACACACACACTGTAGGTTGAGTGTGAAACAGAGCCCGGGTGGTGACGAAAATGGAGAAAGACATTTGAGATATCTCAGACATCTGGAGTGGATGCATATACTTGAGCTGCGCAAAAAAAAGCAGTGGAGAGCGATAAAATGAAACGGAAATTGGCTGGTGCTAACTTTCCTTAGCTACGCAAAAGTTCTTGAAGAATGTTTGAGTACATTCCATTCAACCATGACACCTCGAATGTCTCCCTTTCTTCACGATCAATAAACGAGGTTAATATGAGGCGCAACATTTGCTTCGCCCGCGTCACAACACGGGAAACAAATGCTTCACATGGTGTCCTCATTAGCCATGCAATCACATCATGTTCTCCAACATTCAATTTGATCTCTGTGCACGATAATACCACAGCAACAATGTTTCGTGTCTCTTTATTTTCTGCGAACCACTTATACCGCGCTACGGACGGCTTCGTCACAGATAAGGATCGCCATTCATCACGCCAATCAAGCCAGGCTGAATAAAATAATATTCCAATTGTGTTGCTGAGTTTCACCATTTTATCAAACCTGATTACAGCGCACCAATCAATCGATGCATCTGGCGTAAGGATGCAGTTCGGGTAAGGAGAAGACCGTGTGACCGTGAAACATAATTAAGCCGCACCTTGATGTGCTTGTCCTTTTCCTGCCAACTGCATCGTTTGCAACCCCTTTTTGACTGAGGTTTATAATGGCGCTTGGAGTAAGAAAGCTGCTGTTGCATTTATTGCATTGAATGTACCTCGTGACCCTAGAAAAGTGTGTCACATGTGTTGATGGTATCCTTTGGGAAAGTGAACACTGCACATACCACAACATTCGTGCATAATTCTAACGAGATACGCGAGTAAGATACATGACCCTCATCACGGGCCACATAGCATGCAATAAAAGTCTACACAGTGTAGCACCAGGAACCACCATTTCTGTCTTTTTGACCTTTTCAAATGAACGTTCCCCTGTAGGGACATTAGATGGACATTTGTACAGCAAACCCATATAACAGGATTAAAATAAAAAAATCTTCCTCAAGTATAGTAATCTTTCACCATTGCAACGCTACTCCATGATGCAAATGATAAACGTGACGTAAGTTGCTGAGCTTCTGAATGCTCTCCAACCTGGCAGACTGGTCGAGGAACCGGTGACCTAAAATGGAGGAAAACGAATTCAAAAGAAAGGTAAAAAAACATCCTCCAACAATTCAGCGCCCCATAATCATCGCTTTCCACCACACAGTGGAACCATCGACCCATTGCCGAAACTGCCGAAAAACCACTTTCCCTTTCACCCATGCTTTACGGCTGTTTGTTTATGCCAAACCGAAAAAAAACCTGCCGAAAAGGTCTTTGGCATCATGGTTGGAAATCTGGCCGAAAAGGGGAAAAAACGAATGTCCAAACAGCAACATTGGATTGGACGAAGTCGCGGAAAACCCATGACAGAGAAGCAACGCATACTACGGGCGTAGAAAATTGGCATAAATAGACCCGGCTCGAGTGGGGCAAGAGTTCAAAAGCCCACCCGCTTTATCAACCGAACGTATTAAGCACGATGGAGCCACCCTCTCCAAAACTCACCCAACAGACACACTCACGAGTGTGCGCTCACGCTAATTGGTATCTTCACGGGGATGTTTTTCCTTTCTTGCTTTCTTTGACTGCTATTTGGTCGAAATGTGTGTGTTGCTAAACGCTAAAATCGGATCGGTCAGTGTTGAGTTCACCTCCGGGGAGTATCCCCCCCGGGGGAGGGTTCATCACCAGCTGGTTGAAGCTGACTTGAAGACGAGTTGCAGCTCACCATAACGCAACGCAGCACGCTCTCACTCGGTGAGAAGTGGCTGTTGTTGAGGTTGCGTTTTTGTTTGGACGCTTATTGTTCACGCAACACCTCAGCATGTTGTTTTTTGTTGCTGTCACGGTAGGAGCGGATGATTATCACCACCCAGCAAAAGAGCAAACCGTGATGGTCACTGGTATCCCACCCGGTGCACGATATGGAATACAAATTACAACATGTTGAGCGGAGTAGTGTGCGAGAAATGTAGATGCACTCCCCCTGGGGGATTGTTATCGGCCACAGCATCAATTTGCAAAATTCCTCTGTAGCGTATCCCATCAGCTGTCAGTTGAAGGAGTTTACAAGTCACAAGTGCAAGCAAATTTCGAAAAAATAAAATGGAGAAGCTACCACTCAATTACTAACATCTTCCACCTTAAAAATGCTTCATCCGTCTCAACATTACCATCATTACTATCAATTGACTCTGTGCAAATGGATCGGTGCAAACGGTGCTCTAAACGTCCGTTTATCCATTCCAATAGCACCCGAGGACGACCTCCGAAAGTGATGCAAGATGTAGTGGCCGCAGCTGAAAAAAAAAAACTACGCACACACAAAATAATGCTCATTGCAACAGATTGCTTACAAATTGAACACCCCGAACACATTGGTGCCTATCAATCTAAATTGCTTCCCTCTGCAGGCAGGCTTCTGTGCTGCTGGGGCGCAATGCGATTCCATCTGCAATGTGAGAACTGTGTCGTGGTCGAAACGCACTCATCTGATTGCCATCAGACAACATTGCGGATGTTGTGATAACGCCTTGCACCGCGCACAAGATTGAAATTGTAATTTTCTGCCAGACTTAGCGTGGTGGTTAGTGAAATCAGAAAATAGTGTCCTTTTGCCGCCTAGCTTACAATGTGTGCAAGACACATTGGCGCTCGTAAACTGTCGCTCGATAACGATCGATTGAAACTACCTAAATGGGGTCATAAAATCGAACCACCAGCGGGAGAATTCTGGTCCGAAGCTTTACAAATGACATAATCGGATGCATCTTCACCTAACAAGATTTGGGCTGTAACTGGATCTTTGCTTGTACCGGATGGGATGCTTCAAGGGATGCTGGATGGAAGCGAAACCGTACCAGATAAGGGATAATCATAATTCAAAAAAACCCAAACGACCGGATTGGGGTGTTGGTTCTTCCGCTCGTCAGCTGTCAGCAGGATGAAACACATTCCGACCTCAAAAGAACATTCTCCAGCATGATCTAGACTTCATGAAATGAAGCAAAAAAAAAACGGTTCTTATTCTCTTTTGTCTGATTCCGAACGTTCACACACAGCATTCAGCAAACACAAAAATCGAGGTTATTCGCCTTCTTTAGGATAAGCTGACCTTTACACCGGTCCGCCCATAAAAAAAAAGAAAACAACACCAACCCAGAATATATGTTTCCCCGTTTTATGTTACTTTATGTGTAGAATCGTTCCAGGAACCTTCCCGATGCATCCCGTTAATGTCTGCTTCTCGCGCTTCAAACTCCAAGATTTGAGACAAGATTGCGACCGTGGTCCGTGTGGCTTTTGTTTGGATTATGGAGATCTCATAGCTCTTTTTAACGCACAGCTTTCTTTCCCCATTTAACAAATGTGATTCCGTCGGAGACCCGATTGTGTTTCTCATCGGACGCCTGTTCTTCTTCTTTTCGTTCGGCTTTCTTCCTCCCGCGCATCGACACGCATTTTACTGTTGAAACGTAGATTGAAAGGTGTCGATATCGATCGAAAACCCCCGGACGGTGGACCGTTCGGAGAAAAGAACCACCAATTTTCCACCCGACGTTGTGTGACGCGCATATCGTACATGCAGTTGGCGCTGCAGTCGCTACGATCGCGCACAACCAAGACCGCGCGATGATTGATGGATGAATGGGTGGTGTTGAATTGAAAGCAACAAGAAGAGGAAGATTTAAAAAAAACACACATCTCACCATCTGAAACCATTCCTTTAGTTCATTTCCAATCGGGGCTTCCTTTTTACTGTCCAATGGCAAGCATAAAGAGAGGTCAATGTTTGTTCTTCGGATAACGAAGAAGAGCATAAATGATACAGGGAAATGGGGTTCTAACACAACCCTGCAGAGGATTACAAGACAGTTTCTTCGGTGCTGCAACCTTTCAGAGGTACGCTTCCTTGTCAGCACAAAAGGATGTAACTGGAGCTGCCGAGTTGAATGGCATCTTTGACAACCAGTGTAATGCTCTTATTGTGAAGATCGAATAGGGATCAATATGACACATCATATTTGAATTTCTTCCAAAACAAAACTTAACAAATGCGTCCAAAATCTTCCAACAGCTCCTCCGCAATAGGTCACGTCTAAATTTGCATGAGTTCGAAATAAAACAACTTTTACACTACTCCAACCCTAACTATCTAACAAATCGCTCCTCAAAAGATGGTCCAATAAATAACCTCAAATCAAAGAGGGGAAGAAAAGACAAAATCAAATGATACCGATTTATACATTAGCGATAGGCGTACGGCGTTACATTAGCGCCATACACCACCGTACACACTGCCGTAAAACGATCGATTTATTGTTTTATTGGGTTCCAACGTTGGACACGCTTCCTCACACACTCGGTTCGATTGGAACTGTTATCAGGCACTTCATCGACGAACGTATCAATGTTCCCCACTCGCCCTGCAGGTTTCTGCAAGCCGTAAAGGTGCAGGATGTAACACGGCTCAACAAGTCAATCAAGAATCAGCACCAACTTTACACTGCCACACGACCTGCAACCGGTAAGTAGTAGCGACCCTTTGGTGCAAACTCAGAACACGACCCCGATCAAACCTGTCATGCGTGCGCGGTTTCCTTCCGCTTCGCATAAAGGATACTTCAGCCAACCCATGTTCGATTGGCCAACCCGGAATATATAACGTGAGGGCAAAGTGTGGTGACAGTTTTATTACTTGCACACAACGGGGATTTTGTTGTGTTGAGTTGCCTTATTTTCCTGCCAGTCGTAGTAGAAGACCACATGCGTAACAGCCACTACTGGGGGGTGTTGCTACAGGTGTCAGCCGAACAGACAACGAAGCTAACCACCGTTGATTGGATTTATTGCGTTGCAACACCTGCGGCTTTTGGTCGAGGGTTGTAGCAGGTGCAAAAACCCTCAAAAACACACCGTGCACGCCACTGCCTACATTTGGGCGTTTTTCACGGTTTCATCGGTGGAGTTACATCGAAATTTTCACCGAACGGACAGTCGCCCCGCGTTCGATCAACAGGGGTCCGAGATGCACGAGAAGTCCGTCAGGTTGCGAAGAGGTAGGGGCAAACGCCACGATCGACAGTCTACCGGCGAACGTATCAATCGGCTTCATCACGGGTGTTACAATGCGGGGTATTGAAAATGCGGTACAAGCTCTAACGAGCCGCGAAGCGTATCGGTGTGGAAATGGAAACCCCGTGTCTTTATGTGTGCTGCGAAACCTGTCCAGTGTCATCTATCATACTCGCATGCATGACATATACATCGCCATTAACAGTAATTACGCATAGCGGCGAATCGGAATGATAAAACTAGCATTTTACGACCGACATTCGGCGGTCGGATCGGTGCTCATCCTTTCATATTCTTTCGACCTGTACTAGCGCGTTCCGCTCCGCATACATTGCCTACCCATTTCGGAGACCGAGAGCACCGGATGGAGACATCGAACAGCCAGCATCAAACTTACCTAAAAAGAGAAAGATCAATAAAAACATAACAACGTTAGTGCTAAACTATTCAAGACAGCATCGTACGGATATCAGCCCCCCTTCTCCCAGCATCTCAATAAAAAAAACCCTCTCTCTCTTGTTCTGTAAAAGGGGCAAATCGTCAAGAACTAATGCCTGCTGCTAACGAGAAAACGCGATGAGCTTCAGGCACGCGCACGATACACGGACGCATACGCTTTCTTCCCCCCACCACCTTTGATTCCTATCGCTGCATACATTAGCGTTTGGAGCCCTCCAGATGCAGATGGAAGCCCGTCATTAACCTCACACGTGAAACGTGACAACTGCAAAATGATGCTTCAAGCCCTCCAAAGCATCTACCCTTCGGTTCAGGGGAGGTCGCACGGCTTTCGGCTGTCACTTCGCTTCGGGATGGGGACGTGTCTGCGTTGCTGATTGCCCTTCCCAGCGTTAGTGGCATCCGATTTGCATATCTTAACCGCGCGTATCCCGCCCGTTGATCAGCCAGACACACACACACACACACGAGAGAGACCCTAGCGCGATCGATACGCCGCGGGAATGGTGTTGTTAAGTGGCTGGTTAAAAAATAGACACTTCACACCAGGTGCATTCACTGGCGGCGCATTGGAAAGGAGGTGGGGGATAAGATGATGGGTGCGATAAATTTACAACGATTCATAAAAACGTAACTAAGCGTTGCGATGAATGGTGGATGGGAAGATCTCTGCTCCAGGGGCGAGATCAGCAACGATCACGCATAGCTGTTAGTGGGATAGAGTTACAGCGTAGAATAAGCGAGAACCTCCTTTTTTTCGAGATTAAGGAGCCTCAATCAAGAGCTATTCAAATGAAGTAAGCAACAGATCGCTCCAATCCGGCCGCGAGACACACAACCTGTCATGGGAAATGAGTTAATTTGCAGTTGCTCGTCTCTACTGCTCGTTTCCCAACCGTCGAGGATGATGCTGATGTCCGATTTGGTGCTCTATAAATTGTTTTCTTATTTGTCGGACACACTTCTCCGGGGTGAGTTCCCTTCATTAGACAACACGGTTTCAATATTTAATTTAAGTGCCGCAACCAAGAACATGGCGCACAAGAAAGCTTGAGAGCATGGAACTAATCGGGGCACTCTGCCGAGACCGCTAGGCATAGGCTTTTTACACACACACGTTCTATACACACCTGTGCAGGATATGGGAGTTGCTAGTGCTATCGATTAAACAGCGTTTAGCAATGTAGGCAATGGAAATCTAGCGCGCCCCTGTTGAAGGACCGAACTCCGCACGCCATGGAATGAGTTTAGGATTTTTTAACAGGACCAAGGCGAAAGGTACACCAAAATGAACGCGTTTGTAGTAGAACAAGCGAAACCCTAGGCAAAACCGATTGCGGACCGTAGTTCGATATTTCTATGCCACAGAATGACAGGGCATGTTTTAACCTTTACCTCGTTACCGAAGGCGTACAACGCGCGGGAAGCCTGTTCTGGTCCGTCATTCATAATCCAAAAAACCATGGCATACGTACTATCGCGCGCTCGTCATTCATCCGACCGGCGTACGTACGTTTCCGGTTAAAGTCAGGTTGATGGGAAGGCACACCTTGTAATGGTTTTCCATTAAGTGGAAATTGTTCTACATTTTGGTTCCGCTACCGGAATACACTTAGTCACGGGTACGATGTAGATTCAAGCGAATAAAGCATTTGGATTTGAAGCAAGAATTAGGGGACGAAGACCTCTGAAGCTGTTGAAGAGGAGTCGAACGTGTACCACGCAGCTGAGATCTTCATTTAGGATTCTACAAGTGTGAAGAACAATTTGAAACAAACTAATAGCTGATGTTTTGGTAAGTATAAAACCCTTTTCTAGATAATTTACCTTAAGATAAACTGTAACTCCGGAACAACTGGAATGATTTAAGGAATATTTTCCAACCAGCTAGTATCAGGATGGAAAAAATGGCGGCACGTTTAAAGTTATCTCTGAACCAGCTTTACATTTTCCATTTCTTCCTCATCCTCAGTGTCAGCTCACTAATAACACTTTCCAACTTTGCACCTAATCTTTGCGGCGCCATTTGGGAATGGGGCAAGAACTGTACAAAGAGTCACAATTCTCCATGGTTCATCGATCGGCTCAATCCGGCTCAAGCGAAGAGTACCGTTAGCGTGGCCACGATTATGCAAAACATGCACGGTAGAGTGTGGGGGGCGGTTCGACCAATCCACAAACCGCCGCAATTTGCCACCCCCAGAGGTACCTCACGGCAACACCAGTGTGTGTCAGCTATTAGACAAGACAACAGACGTCCGCCGACAGATTCCGCCAGCAGGAATATATCTTGAGCTTAGACCACTAGGCAATGTACGGATGTTCAGACACACACACACACACTCTTTCTCTTGTTCAGTTGCTGTGTATGGGTGTCCCTTTTGCACTTCAGTCAAATGACCGCGGGTGGATCGAATCGACTACCACCACTGTGCGGGGACACTCTATATATCTCGGTTGGGCTCCCCCGTTATAGCCCTTCTTCTTACTCAAGCCAGGCGAATCATCCACTGATGGCGCACACTCGATGAAATCGTAAACCATGTTTCCCGATGTCTGCATCGTGAGCATGGGTAATTGATTTCAGATAATTAATGACTGCATCGCACCTTCCCTTTTTGACCTCCCGTATCCCGCGCTCGTACGCAAGAAGCTTAACGCGGGGTCCTCCAAAGGAGAAGAGACGTGTATTCGCTTCCAAACCGAACCTCCGGTTTCGTGAAAGATCGATTCGCTTGCGCAATGGCAGATCGAGCAGGGGAATCATGGATGGACGATGGGGAGTCCAAGCGGCGGGGCCAAGAAAACTGATCTCTCTCCCTGTAATGCTCCCGTTTATGTAGCACGCCTGGACCACCCTCTCGCAAAGACGGCTCCGGGGTACCTACACACTTCATCATGGCTATTAATATCAGCAATGGTATTGAGGTTTCCTCCTTTCGATAATTGAAGCTCGAGCGTTGAGAGACCTCCGGGCAGTGCTAATTCTAAGCATCGGTACAGAAGACACATTAAATTAATCCACAATTACAGCGATATCGAGAGGAAATGTGCACGTTTGCTTTATTTTCATTGAGCCTCATTGCCCAGTCGCTTATCGATCGATACCATTTTGCAAAAAATACACCTCTACGGGATGATCATCAAGGCGATTCGTTTTGCCGCAATTAACTGCACTTTGTTAATGTATGGTGATCTTGCCTTCCCCGGGGACACTTACCCTTATTGCTACCGAAGTTCAGCGTTACATTGTTCCAGAAATTTAAGCGACACCCGAACACGCGCATCTCTTTAACGCGTTCTTTCATATTCCCAAGGACACTGCTCTCCGTGAGACTCACGCACGGAATCATCGGAAGTGGAAGGGTTTTCTGGTGCCCAACGACCACCGGGCCTCGCTAAACCAGGCCCACAATTCTGCACAAAAAAAGCGCACACCTCGCTGTATGATTTCCACTTCTCTTCGTTTCGTTCACTAGTGCTGCACTGACTGCCCCGTTTTGGATGGATGCTGTGCTTCTTTTCACACGCGCACGTTTTCGTTTTCGTCACAATAAAACACACACACTACATACGCTCGATCCTTCGAAAGCTGCTGCCTATTCCGCTGCAAAAGCAAAAACACACAATGAACACTTCCATTCCGCGCACAGGACTGCAAAAGGAGCACCAGCGTAGTCAGAGTGGAGAGTTTCTCCACTTGCTCTACACACAGCATAAAGATCACTCGTCGGAGCACATTATTCTTAACAGTTTAAGAAGTAGCATTGTTTCTCGCCTTTTTCCAGACACTCACACACACATACGCATATACCTTCGCAAACGACTACCGCTAACAACTAGTTCCAAGCGAAAAGAGTGCTGCAAACCTACAAGGAGTTGGACGTCCTTCAGCGCATCATTAACACATTCTCACCAGCGCGGCGGTTCGATTGGCAAAGGTTCTTCTGCACACCGTGAAGTGAACGCTCCCGATTTCGCGAAACTGTGCACGCTAATTATGCGGATGACGAGGGAGGGAGTAGTCAACGATACTTGCGCACAGGCAGAACCGTGTGCATAAAGGAATAAAACCCACGGTGGGGAGTTCACGTACCGAAAACAGGTTTTACAAAAATTGCTTAATCTCCCGGTGCCTTTTCTGGTGTGCGGCTACTACACGATCGATCCCTGCTGGTGATCTCGGCCCGGACGGACGACCAGAAGAAGAAGCTGAAAGCACCAGCACAACGAGGATGCTGGGCTTGTGTAAACCGGGGGGAGGCGATGAAGATAGGACATGCGCATGCAGCATATCTCAAACCACCTTTCACAAATCTCGATCGCCTTGAATACTTCTTTACCAGTGACGGTGGAACTTGGTCCAGAAGAATCTTCCCCTCTGGAGGGGGGCGGGTGAGTTTTATAGACAGAAGGAAAGGGTACCGTGTCAACCCATCGGATCCGGTTCGATATTCTCTGGATATTCGTTTCACTCGATGAAGCTTATGCATTCGGTATAAGTCGTAAAGTAGTTCGAATCCGTCTTACACCGAAACTAATAAATATTACCACTCGGGCTCGTGACGCTATCCATTCCAAATCAGAACTCCAAGACGCCGATCTTTGGGTGATGGTGTGAAAAAGAAAAACAATCCAGCTTCAAACGCTGCTCTGTTGCTACTGCACATCAACCGCAGAGATGCATCGCGAGCAAGCACACTTCGCATCATCGCACCCCATTCGACATGGAGCCTAAGAGTAGTGCCCTCCAACAGTCTGGAGCAACGGTTAGGCTTCTAATGATAAAGGTCCACACTTCGCACTTCACTTCAGACCCTTGACGAAGATGGATTGATCGTGTACGCCACGGGTTTGAGTGTTCTCCCCGTACGCGCACACACGGGGAATAGCGGATTGCGCGTGCTGCATCACTTCACGCGTGGTGTTTCTATTAGTTCCACATTTCTCGACTTAGCTCGGTCATTAGCTCGTTCCAACCGTATTACCGTCCAGCCGCACACAGTGTGACAGTTGGGAGAGAGAAGAAAAACCCGGGGATCTAGCACGCGATTAGGGTGTTTGTTGTGGTTTTGCCGGTGACACTAACGTTCGTGTCCCGGTGTAAATCCAACGCCTCGGGAGTTTTCCAACCGCCCGAATAAGAGGGAGCAGCTCGCCCAAGCTATTAAGCGCAATTTAGGCGGAAGGTTCCGTGTGAATAATGTTTAATTTTTATGTAATGCTTCACACATTACAGCAATGGCGGTACATGCCCATTGGTGGGAGATGTACACGGGAAGATTTGAAGAGCATATCTCTACCACCTGCTTCTTCCGTTACATTTATGCAGCTAGCTGCAAGGTGGCAACCTATAACCTCAAATAAAGATAGCTTAGTTGAGTGATAAGATTAGGAAGAGTGCATGTAAACATAAACTTTTACTGCGGAAATGGGGCACGTCTGTAAATATTTCTTATCGAGCAAACGATACTTTTTTGGGATGATCTGTAGCTTTCTCTTTTCTGGGGCGAAACGAAATTTTGGAGTCTTTTTCATTGCATGACGAACAACTTTTAGATGCATGCAGGTGTTTCTTCATTCATTCCCTTTGAGTTGTAACGATAATTAATTTTATCCAAGACGTCCAGAAGTTCTAATGTGCTAATAGACCGCATGGCAGATGTTTCAGAGTGGGAGCATAAAACAGACATGTGTATTAGGTCGTGACAGGTGACCTCTAATAATGATTGTTACAGGAACACATTTTTTAGATGTGTAAAAACCAAGAATACCCTCACCATATTACATGAGCTAAAGTTGTTATTTTGTGATGAACCTGTTCCTTGATCGTGCTTCGTTATATTCTCAATATATAGAAAGACACTTCGACCGAGCGTTCGTTGATAGCTTTTCCCACCAACATAAACATACGGTACAGCTGCAGATCAATCATTGCAGTTGGAGCTACACCTTCCGAAACCCTCGGGGAGTAATCAGGCACCTTCTTCGCCTTGATCGTTGCATGTCCATGCACACCAATAACCATCACCCATGCTTCCTCGTTTATCTTACAGAGAGTGACTGTTTTTTTGCTTCTACATCCCCCATACACAATCGCCTTAACAGAACACTCATCATGAAGCGACCACTCCCCCAAAGGAAGGCTGTGGTATACAAAGGTAATGGTGGCCTACTTTTGGGTCGATCTTCTTAGACCAACCGCGCCTCGGTTACCGGTTCTGTGCTGATGCTGGATTAGCAGCTAGTGGCAATGTATGCACTACTCCATAGGCGACACGATGGCGCAGACGTCCTCCAAAGACTCCGAAACACCTCCTGCAGGCGGGTATGGCGGAAAGCAGTATAATAATAGTAATGATAATTATATTCATTACCCATTAGCTAGCTTCACAGGCACAGACCTAACCAGTGTGATGACTTTGGAAGCTGTAGCAACACACATAACGCATGGTACTTGTTGTTCGCGTTTTTTCCCCCGAGAGTCTCTACTCAACGTGCGCTGGGGCTACGTAACAACCGCACCAGGCGGTTGTGTTTGACGAGCGGCGGCTAATGTTAGCAAGAGTTTTTGCTTGCAACGGTGCGTAAATTAGTATGAACCAGCTGCAGGGGTAGCACATCGATTCCGAGCACACATCGTGTATGGTTGAAGTAGTGAGTTATTGACTCTTGCCGGGAGACTCAACGCAAGAAACGTTTGGAAATAAAAACCCCTTCTGCTTTACGAGGAAAACCAGACGACCAAAAGGGAAATCGATTTACTAGGATAAGGACATTTATTCTTCATCTGATCGATCGAATCGCTTGTAAAACATGATCTATCTTAATTACCAATCAAGCAGTGACTCTTGTAGGAGATTTTTCAACCAAGATCCTGAGATTAGAATTTTATCTCACCTAACGGAATGGGCCGAAACTCCACCCATAGTAAAGACGGTTGCGGTTTTATGTTTATATGATTCCATCTGTTTTACGACAGAATAAAATGCGCGAGATGCACAATCTTGGTGCAGACTGCAGTTAACCTCCGCATAAATGTTCTCTCTGATATGGTCGTCAGACGCGCTAGAACTCGTTTATTTAAAAGGGTTTTTGAAAATTAAGGCATGTAGCATATATCAATCGCAGTAGAGCAGAATCGTTCATCAGAACCATACCCTCTTCAGAAGGGTTATGAACACGCTTTACAGTGTGTGGAGATGTCTACAAGAAAAAAACACAGGGAGCATCAGGAATTAGTGAACGTGATCGAGCAATTATGAAGCGCGTGGTCCATGGACGATACCGGCACACGATACCATCACGCACAGCTAAAATAAAAAAAAAAACCCGTTTTTATTTAAAGGTGGGCCTTTCAGCCCCACACAATCTACATCATGCGAACCCCGGGGTAACCATTTATTTCGAGTAAAGCCCCATAAAACGCGGTACGGTACACGATCGCCCTTAAAGAACGCGTGTTGCATCATCGTATCACGCGCAGCATCTAAGCAACGCTCCACTGGGACTGGGTTCGGACTCCCGTTGCGGTGTGCTGCAATGTCCACACCAACACCACAGACACGGGGTGGTCTCGCAGCAAACGTATAAGTATAAGAGAAAAAACTTAATTGGAAAGCTCTCCACCACGCACACGTTTGGGGAGATTGTTTTTTTTTTCTCTTCTTATTCCTGTGATCTCAGGGAAAACTTGTCAACACTCCGAGTCAGCGGCTAGAACCGACGAAGGACGTGCAAACTTGGTGCAGCCAATTTTATGCACCACGAATATTTATTACCCTTCACCGATGCCAAATCATTTGCAGCTCGGTGCGGGCTGTGTTTTATTTGTACTTGTTCGCTGGTGCACCTTTAATCAGGGCCCAGGACGGTATGGAGCGCTTGCTGTAGATCGCAACCATCGCGACAACCACATCTTCGACGCCATCATTCATCACGCAAGCAACAGTGCGCTAAAAGCAAGGCAGTGCGAGCCGCTACACGATGGAAGAGATATTGATCTTTGCTGCGAGTGGTGAAATGACGACTTTTCACCAAACGCAGTGTACTTGGAATGGGCGAAAGATTGAAACACGATTAGTTCGAGAAAAAATAATGAAACTGAGTAACGTTGGTGTTGCAAAATCGTACTCCAAGATCGAGAAGAGGGAGTTTGCCCAATTATGGATTCATTTTTCCCTTTTTTAGTTGTTTTAGAACACAGCCAAGCTGTGCTGAGTTTAATGAGGATTAAACTGAGGATTAATAAAATAGCGCTGTGCTTAATTAATCTTCTGAAGCGAATCATTCATATGAATTTTCTTTGAATTCTTTTCTTTGACAAATCCTTTTAGATATAAAAAGACTCAAGCTTTCCCAAGTCTTCAAGACTCAAGTCTCTGAGAATTTGTGAATCTCCAAAATAGAGCTTCAGAAACATTCATTCAATTCAAAGATTAATTCGACATTTGGATTCAACACAAAAGTTTATCACCACAAATGATATTATGGAAGAATTTCAATCGATCTACAAGACAATTATCCTGATCTCAAAATGGTAACTCGAGCCACCCAAGCATCTGACATGTTATTATTTAAAATATGACACATTAAGTGTGTCTTCAAAGGAGTGTCTCGCAAATAAAAACCACAAACCAATGAATCCTTTGAACCCAACCACAACTAACCCCACCACATGTTGCGCAATGTGTTGCAAACGCCTCGATCCTTTCGTGCGGTGCAATTTACCGATCGAGTCCCTCCGTTCTTTATTTTGTTTACACACCCTCTTGTGCATCTCCACGGTCGCGCTACAACAGTGCAACAAAAGAAAACCACAAAACGCATATTCAAATTACAGGTTGCATTAACACGCTTTACAATAACACAGCCGGTGCCATCGATACTTGATCTCCATTAGCATGCATGCCGCTTTAAGAAGGAGGTGGAGGGAGAGCATGAAGGTTTAAACGAGACATAATAACCCTTTTGCACGTTTGGGGTGATCGCATTTCCGCCACCAAGGTCAACTGACGCGCACGGCCGGTCGGTACGCAAAAATATTGTTATTATTCTTTCACTATTTGCTTCACCTTGTATCATGATCAGTTCGCAAAAGACAAAAAAAAACAAAAATCCAAAAACAAGCGACAGCTGCCACAATTGGATCTTGTGGAATTGGATCGACACAAACACGTCACGAGTCATCAAAGAATGAAGGTGACGGCGAAAGCATCATCGCCACTACGGATTGAAGGACAAGTAGAGTGGAATTCTAGTGGCATAAAGAGGAGAACATTCGAGCATTGGTCGCACATATAATGACAGACTTTCGGGACACTAAGAGCGACTCCATGCTGCCATCTTTTCAACCTACAGAAAGCTACCCCACGAAACGTTCCCTTTTTCGCGAGCGCAGAGGACGATCGAATAAATCAAGCCAGATTGAAGGTTGCATGCTGCATTCTATTCCATTTCGTAAGACAAAAGAGACAAAGATTTCTGGTGTGGCGTATTATTTGCATTTTGTTTGACATGCATCCAGTCGCCCGGTTTGTGTTGTAACACTTTCCAACCTTCAGAGTACCACCACACCCTTTTTGCTTGTCCGGATGTGATCCTTCGCTCATCAGCCATTTCGCAACCGAAAATGTACTTCCACCCCATTAGCCCAAATAAACAAACGAAGATAGAGCGCACGCATACTGACACGGTGAAACGCTAATCTTCCGCAAGATCCGTATTTCGGGGCCGCGACAGCACCGATGTAAACAACTGCCGCAAAACAACGGAAGGAGAAAGCAAACGCGTCGCCATTTGCCCTGTTTTGCAGACCATGGACTTTCTTTTACACGGGCGGGAATTACTTTTACTTTCCTTCCCTTCCCTATCATTGAGTTGGCGGGCGTACGTGTGTGAGTGTGATTGGATATTTCCCCCAATTTTTCTCCCGACAACTGATCGCTACCACCATCATCATCATCATCGGGTCCATTAGGGTGGATTGATTGAAACTACTACCGGAATCTCTCTCTCTCTCTGAGTTGGTTTGATACTAAAGTTCCAAACACCTCCTAATCCGGTAGCCATCATCCTGGGTTCAATGGACTGTAGACAATCAACGGTCCGAACGAAGAAGGTGTAGGCGGAATCGATTTACGGTGAGTCTAATTTCCAATCTAATCGACACGCCAGAGGAAGAAGAGAACTCAAACGAAAACGATGTTTTGGAGTTCAAAAATTAACTCCCGAAGCATATAATAGAAGGAGGCTTGCATTCATTGAACGATGGTTGGCCTTTTTCACGTCTTTCGGCCTCTTTGCAACCGGGCAACAATATTCCGCCAGTTCAATGCTTCACCCAAAGGTATGACAAGCTCTTCGCCACACGTTGTTTATTTTCCCAACCCCAATATATCCACGGCAACGACCTACTTTCAGCTTTACGGAAGCAAAAGAACTCGCTCGCCCCTGACAAGCGGAGGCACGCGAATTGTTCTTTCGTTTTGTTTTGAAGAAGAACAATTCTTCATGTACGTGAAAAGAAAAGAAAAAATCAGGTTAGACCACAACTACCCCCACATAAGACGATAGAATGGCAGCTTAATCTCTTTGTCCTAAAAGAAGGGTTAATGCCACTTGGATTGGAAGAGAGTGTAAGACACAAGTTTGTTTGGTCAATGTATCTACTCCCGGCGAATGGTCACCAGTTTCAGGTCGCGTTCGATTCGTTGTGGCGAATTTTCCGCGCAGTAAGTAAGGCTCTCACACTCTCCCGAAGGTTGTGAAGTTGAGCTCGATGTCCGAAACCCCCGAAAACCCGTATCTCGAAGTTTCGTGTTCCGTTTCCATGCCCCGACCCGTCAAAGACCTAGGTCTATCGATACGAAAAACACACTTATACACTGCGGAGGGATTTTTTTGTGACTAAATCACCGTGCAAAAATCATTCCACCACCTACATTCACGAGAGAAAGAGAGAAACAAAACGCAGATTTCAGGTTTCGGACCAGTCCATGAATTTTGTCAGCCAAGAAATGGGGTCATTCATACGACCGACAGATCATTCGACCGAAAGGGGGTTTTATCTGGCTGATGATGTTTCATGGCACTATAAAAGACCCACTGCAATGGCGCTACCGACATTAACCAAGAAGCGTTTTATTAACACACCTAAAATAATCACCTTCTTTAGGGTATTAATTGCT
>AXCM01005046.1:0-18781 GCA_000473375.1 Anopheles culicifacies | reverse complement strand
TGTGTCCACCGTGTGTCACCTAATGTTACCGGACACTGATAGGACACAAACCCGAAGGTGCAACACACAAATCACTGAGTGCAACTTTATTATAATCTTCTTCACCCCGCCTCACACACACACACACACACACGTTCCATAACTTGGTCGGCTTCTAAACTTTCTCTATTTAAAACCCTGTAAACCCGACAAGGGCCAAAACCCTTAGCCCGCTCTATGCCAAAGCTGGTGAAAGTTACCTTACGTTGTTTGCTGTTTTGGATGTTCTTTCGGGGCGCTACTACACAACAACCGTTCGCTAAGCCGTCACGATGCACACTGTCCGGATGAGATGCGCGCGCGCGTTCTGAGACTCCAATACTGCAGCGGATGGCGGTGGGCGAGATTTTAAACGGATCGCGGCGTGGTTTCGCTTTGGAGGAATTTGATCGCCAACACGCACACACAGACACAAAGTTAGCGAGCGTACATGGGGCATAGACGTAGGCAGGGGTCGGAAGTTAGTGCGGAACCGAACGAACCGGTCCCGATAGGTGTGTAAACAGCAAACCCTTCTCGCCAAGCCCAACGAAGTCCCGCGCAAGCGTGGGCCGTGACGAACGCACTCGAATCGAACTGGTTTTAGTGGTGTGGGTTTCGATTTTCCTCAGAGGGTGATCGTGCTTGAATCGGCTGAACGGTTTATCAACATATAAGCAACATTCTGAAGCTTATGCTACATAGATACGGTATGTTTGTGGATTGGGTATTCATTTAAATATTAACATAACCACGCTCAAATACATTCGTGATTTTCAAACATTCATTCTGGACGCTGCATTTGCGTACGGCAATAGCTTCGCCTTAGGTAAATGATAAACGATAGTATACTAAAAAGTTTGCAATATTATTGATATATCAATGCATTTTAAATAACGTAAAACACGAAGAACATTTAATTTTTAAACAAGTCTCGAGCTGATAGTAAGCGTGTCTGTACAGTGCCAGCCGTGTGAGATAGACAGCTGTTTACGCTCCAACTTTTATCCGGCGAATTAAGATAAGCGCTTGGATATAGATAGTTCGAAGGAAAGTGAAGTTGTGCAAAGAATAATAACTCTGTACAGTCTAGAGCGAGCATGAGTGGGCTTTTAAATATGCGTTACTTATTTATTTTCTTTTCCAATTTCAATATTAATGGTTAGCTTGATTCATCAATCCACATTTCAAATCAAATTTCATACTAACAAACATTAATTTTCAAAAGTCTTCCTGAGAGGGATTTCATGACTGTCTTTCAAGAACCTTGACATGGCTTTTTAAGTAATTTTCAATTAGTTTATCAACAATTTAAGTTTCCAACAGTTTTCCATTCGTTTGTTTTTTACTTTTCTGCAGCAATAGCAGAAGAAATAATAATAATTACAACATCTTCTTTATCTGCGATAACCTAGAGCGGTGTTGTAGCCTGCGACGTGACATAAAATTACCTGCAAATAGGATAGTCAGTTTAGCATACAAGGGAATTAATCTAATTAATCATGGCGACAACCAGGTAACCGATAGCAGCAAATTTGATGAAACCATGAAAATATCTATTAAGCTGCTTATTGTGTCAGAAGTTTTTATTTGTTTTTATTATTTTTTAGTTTTTATCAACTGAATAGTTAAAATTGCAGTTAATCACTGCACACAAGTCTGTATTTTGGCTATGCACGCAACCTACGACATAGATCTCGTACCGAAATCCCCGGTTTGTATTCCATCGGATGTAGTTTAGAAAGATATCCATATCCAGCTGACAGAGACATTAACTGCTCAAAAGACTTCGTTTGTGCCTTCATGACAAGCCATCTCTCCATCAACGATTATTAGAAATCGCGATACAGTGGTCCAACATGGTTTAATTGCCAGATGGTTCTACATATAATCACGAGTTAGCGTACATTTCGTTATTCTATTGCTGAGGCTCGTTAATTAAATGTAACAAATACGAAAGTAGATTTATATTTTATTCTTCCACTACATCAGAGGATGAAAATGCTCCAAACTATGTCACGACAGAGAACGCTAGTTCGGATGTCATCTGCGTCACCCACGTAATAGGAGATACGTTTTGTATTCCGGTGGGTCGATGAAGAGGGCGAATTTTTCAAAATTCAAAATAATATTAATGCTTCTTCTACACAAGCAACAGAATCTAATTTACACATTCCATTACATTACAATTTACATTGTTTTCTTCGTTGACGAACAATTCCATATGAGCCACAAGATATCCGGTTGAATCAGATCAGCTTACTTAGTAACTCAACTAGCTTAAATGTTATTCTCATTCCCCATACCCCTGCTCACTAGTACCGCCAAAAACGCCCAATTCTCAGTATATTCCGTGCTTAAAATTACAACATTTGTTCCCAAGTGCTCAAGTGTGCACTACTGGTTGCGAAGCTTGACCACATACTTTCTCTCAACTCCGACACATTGTTATCCCTCAAATTAAACTGATACAATTGATTATCCGCCAATGAAAAGACAGATAATGTATCATTGCTTTTGTTAAATTGGGTATATATATTGCAATATTTGTGAAGAAATTTGTTGAGAGTCCTAAAATTAAACAGAAACAGAATTTAAGAATTCATACAAACAAAACAAACACCAGTCACTTACTGTTCGTTCAATTCATTGCTACTATGGATCAAAGCCGGCTGTAGGGTATCCTGCTGGGTTGTTTGCCTAGCTGGACGTTCTTCAGCATCAATCGACACCTGCTCTAGTGCAAGCAGGTTGCACTTTTTTTCAGTATTTTCCAAAAGTTCAACGAGTTCCGCAAGCTGGTGCTCTAGGCCGCTGATGTCCTCGGAGCACGCCGTTTCGGCCTCTTTCTTTTTAATCATTTGAGCAAGGCAATCATCTGAAAAACAAAAATATGTAATTCTTCTTACAGGTCACACTTGCGGAAAGCAAAACAAACCTCTTTGCACAATAAGCTTCTCTAAGCGAGAAAGAAGGTCCTCCTCTTGCACAGCACAATCGGCACCGCTAGAGCAATACTTGGAAAGTTTCTTTTGGAATTCCACAAGTGATAACTTTTGGTTTGTGCTCATGTTGGTGTTTTTTATTTTGGACCGTTTTATTTCAGCGTCCCTCTCCGTTGTTGATATGCGCTGTCATTCAAATTTGACATTTCTCTGCGTTTGTTTTCTGTGTTTGGCAGCACTGCGCGTTTTCTGAGCAATTTTCGAAAAAAAACTATTCAATAAATGTCTGTAAAAATATCAGAAACCTTCAAGATTTTATCAATTTACATCAAAATTATTCTTTGAGAGGGTTACAACATGGTCAATAACCTGTTATTTTGGAAAAATCATAGTGGAAATCGTAATTCTGTTCAAATATTTGTTTCCTTATCTTGATGCTTCACAAGATTGATAGAACATACGTCAACACAAAAAGCCGAAGTTTTCCGAAAACTGACAAGTGATCATGTTTGTAGTGGTGTATTGTGGCATCTCAAAACAAGAGCGCTTGTTGCATATTTTCATTCGGATATTTTTGCTAAAATTAACAAGTTTAAGGAAACCCTGAAACGGTAGAAACAGTTTCATGTAAGAAAGGAAAGTTTCATTCGTCTAATGCAATGAAATTTTTCATTCACAGTGCGTAGTTCAAACCGATAATATGTTATCCATTGTTGTGTTTTCGAAACCTTCGTGATTGCACAATGAACGCTTGTTAGCGCATACGAAGCCGGCAATATGTACGGGCATATTAGCAAGTAGAACGCCAACAACGTATCTCTTCAGGATTAGTGATTTCACTGTTGAACTCCAACATGAGCAACAGCAATAGTGACAACGAAAATGAAGGAGGCCTCAATTTGGCCGGTTTTCTGTTCGGCAATGTCGATGAACATGGGCACCTCGATGGAGATTTCCTCGACGAGGAAGCAAAGCAGCAACTTTCTTCACTTTCCCGCATGGGTCTTTCGTCGTTTCTGGCCGACGTACTGCAGGATGATGATGGAGAGAAGCCTGCACGTGCGTTCAGCGATAGCGATGATTCATCATCCAGCGATGATGATCGTAGAAGATACGACGACGATAGTGACGGCACAAACTACCAAGTCAAAGCCGACTGCGCGGTGGATTATTCCGACATTACAGAGCTAGCGGAAGAATCGGCTGCCCCAGTGCCAATCAAGAAGGAAGAAAAGGATGGTGTCAAAGAAGAGGATAGTAAGGATATAAAAGTCGAAGACGATGTGGATGATATTGAGGCTGCGATTCCGTGTACTCGCGTCGAAGCACGTACTGCTTCGGACCAGTCCACGGTCAAGGAGGAAAATACCGGTGGGAATGGCGTGGACGATAAGGATCTTATGCCGCCACCAACGGCACCTGTTAGCGGCGATGGAACAACAACAAACTCTTCCCAAAGCCCAGAAGAAGTGTCCAAAGATAAACCGAAAAAGTTGGAAACACCTCTAGCTGCAATGTTACCTTCCAAGTACCAGAACGTGGACGTACGCGAATTCTTTCCAGATTTCCGACCGGACAAGGTGTTGCGTTTTTCGCGCCTCTTTGGACCGGGCAAGCTTTCCAGCCTGCCCCAGATTTGGCGTAGTGTGAGACGACGTCGTAACAAAAAATCCCAATCGTCCTCAAGAAAACCACGCGATGGTTCGGATTCCACGTCAGATTCTGACGAACCGAGGCGACGTCAATATTTCACACCAACTTACGCACCACTGCCACCGAAGGACATGTGGGCATCAGATGATGAGGTGCGCTTTACCAGCCGCGAAGCGGACGAAGAGAAGGAAGTGAAAGACAAAGAATCCGACAGCAAGGGTGATTCGAAACCGAAGGTGGCCGATTGGCGGTATGGTCCAGCGCAAAAGTGGTATGACATGCTGGATGTGCCGGACACGGGAGAAGATTTTAACTACGGATTCAAACAAGCAGATCCGGTCAAGCTAGAAGCAATACCGATGGTAACGTCCGTCACGGACAAAACCTTTCCTGACGATGCGTTTCTGATGGTGTCCCAACTTCACTGGGAGGACGACGTGGTGTGGGACGGGAACGACATCAAGCACAAGGTGCTGCAAAAACTCAACTCAAAGGTAAATGCGGCCGGTTGGTTACCTTCGAGCGGTTCGCGGACAGCCGGAGCATTCAGTCAACCGGGCAAAACGCTCCCGGCGTCACCTGCAAGCACCGGCTCGAAATCATCGTCCGCGAGTAAGATGAGCAAAACGCAAATGATCATCAATGCAGCACAGAAAGCGCAGGAAGAAAATGAAGATGCATGGTACAGCATATTCCCAGTGGAGAACGATGAGCTCGTGTACGACAAATGGGAAGATGACGTAATCTGGGATGCGGAAGCGGTAACGAAAATTCCGAAGCCAAAGGTGCTCACCCTCGATGCTAACGATGAGAACATTATCCTGTGCATTCCGGACGATATCGATCCGTCCAAAATCGTGCGAAATACTGGCCCGCAACCAAAGGTCAAGATCCCCCATCCACACGTAAAGAAATCGAAAATTTTGCTGGGCAAAGCGGGTGTGATCAATGTGCTGGCAGAAGACACACCACCACCACCGCCCAAAAGTCCTGACCGGGATCCGTACAACATTTCCAACGATGTGTACTACATGGCAAAGTCGACGGAAGCGACGCTTAAAATCAAGGTGGGCGGTGGCAATCTGTTGCAACACTCGACACCGACGGTAGAGCTTCGGGCACCGTTCGTCCCGACACATATGGGCCCGATGAAGTTACGCATGTTCCATCGACCGCCGATGAAGAAATACTCGTACGGATCGCTCGCTTCGACTAATCCGCAACCAGTATTGCCACTGCAGAAGCACATCAAGAAGAAAGCCAAACAGCGCGAACTGGAACGTATTGCATCTGGTGGTGGTGATGTGTTTTTCATGCGCACCCCCGAAGATCTAACCGGTCGCGATGGTGAACTGATCCTGATCGAGTTTTGCGAGGAACATCCGCCACTGATGAACCAGGTCGGAATGGCATCGAAAATTAAAAACTTCTACAAACGCAAAGTGGGCAAAGATTCGGGCCCGCCCGAGTTTCGGTTCGGCGAGACGCATTACGCGCATACGTCACCATTTCTTGGCATTCTTCAGCACGGACAGTGCATTCAAGCTATCGAGAATAATATGTACCGGGCACCGATCTATCCGCATACGATTCATGAAACGGATTTTCTTGTTATTCGTACTCGCAACAGCTACTTCGTACGTGAAGTGGACGCACTGTTTACGGCTGGCCAGGAGTGTCCGCTATACGAGGTACCTGGGCCGAATTCGAAGCGTGCCAACAATTTCGTGCGCGACTTTCTGCAAGTGTTCATCTATCGGTTGTTCTGGAAGAGCAAGGACAATCCGCGCAAGATACGGATGGACGACATCAAGAAAGCGTTCCCGGCGCACTCGGAAAGCAGCATCCGGAAGCGTCTGAAACTGTGCGCGGACTTTAAGCGTACGGGCATGGATTCGAACTTTTGGGTCATTAAGCCCGAGTTTCGTTTGCCGTCGGAGGAAGAGATACGGGCGATGGTATCGCCGGAGCAGTGCTGTGCATACTTTAGTATGATCGCAGCCGAGCAACGGTTAAAGGACGCTGGCTATGGAGAAAAGTTTATCTTTGCCCAGCAGGAGGACGACGATGAGGAGATGCAGCTAAAAATGGACGATGAGGTGAAGGTAGCACCGTGGAACACGACACGTGCCTACATTCAGGCAATGCGCGGAAAGTGCATTCTGCAGCTGAATGGACCGGCTGATCCTACCGGATGTGGCGAAGGATTTTCCTACGTTCGAATGCCAAACAAACCTACGGTACGTTGGAGTCAGTTTACAACTATGTTATGCGTATTGATTTTAATACATTTTTATGTTTTGCAGCAACAAAATAAAGAGGAAACAGAGAGCCAACCTAAACGAACCGTAACTGGTACGGATGCCGATTTGCGCCGATTGTCACTAAACAATGCAAAGGCACTGTTGCGAAAATTCCAAGTGCCCGAAGAGGAAATCAAGAAACTGTCCCGCTGGGAGGTAATCGATGTCGTGCGTACGCTCTCAACCGAGAAAGCCAAGGCTGGCGAAGAAGGCATGGATAAGTTCTCGCGCGGCAATCGATTCTCGATCGCCGAACACCAGGAACGCTACAAGGAGGAATGCCAACGAATTTTCGATCTACAGAATCGCGTACTGGCTTCTTCCGAGGTGCTTTCGACCGATGAAGGAGAATCTACCGCATCGGAAGAATCCGATCTGGAAGAGCTGGGTAAAAATCTCGAAAACATGCTTGCGAACAAGAAAACATCCACCCAACTGTCCCTCGAACGTGAAGAGCAGGAACGTCAAGAGCTTTTGCGGAAAATCATGGAAGAGCAGGGTGGCTCGGGACAGAAGAAGAAAAAGGACGAGGAAGGATTAAAGGATGAACAGCAATCGAGTACGGCAAAGATATTGAAAATTACGCGCACGTTCAAGAATGCCGAAGGCCGTGAATATACGCGTGTCGAGCTGGTGCGCCGTAGTCCGGTAATAGATGCGTATGTGAAAATTCGTACCACCAAGGATGAAGCATTCATTCGACAGTTTGCGACGCTCGATGAGGCCCAGAAAGAGGAAATGAAACGTGAGAAACGGCGCATTCAGGAGCAGTTGCGGCGCATCAAGCGTAACCAGCAAAAAATTGGTTTGCAAACGCAGAACCCTCACAATTCGGTTGGTACTCCTATTAGCCTTGGCGATCGTGAAACCAACACTCCGAAGCCTTTTGCAAACCGCTTGCTTGATATGTCGGGACGCAATCTCGACTCGTCCGGTACGGGTGGTGCAGCGTCCGGCTCCGGGGGTTTGTCTGGCCCGGGGAAGGAGCACAGTCCATCCTCATCGTCCCGCCGCAAGGCCAAGATCAAGCCCGACCTGAAACTCAAATGTGGCGCCTGTGGACAAGTTGGACATATGCGTACTAACAAAGCCTGTCCACAATATTCGGGCATTTTGGCAACGCCTTCACTGAACGTGGCAATGACCGAGGAGCAGGAAGAGGAGATCGAGAAGGAACTGAATGCCGATGACGAAGGTGACCTGGTGAACGTGGATGGTACAAAGGTTAAGTTAAGTGGCAAACTGCTGAAGCGTCACGAGGACGTAAAAAGGCGTACGCTGCTTCTGAAAGTTCCCAAGGAGGCAGTGGGCAAGAAGCGTCGACGGGTTGGCGGTGATTCTCACTGCGATTATCTGCAGCGACACAACAAAACGACAAACCGGCAGCGTACGGATCCGGTCGTCGTGTTTTCGTCCGTACTGGAACAAATTCTGAACGAGTTGCGTGATATGCCGGATGTACAGCCATTCATGTTTCCGGTCAACGCCAAACAGGTGGTCGACTACCATCGCATTGTGCAGCGTCCGATGGATCTGCAAACGATTCGCGACAACATCCGACAGAAGAAATACCAGACACGGGCAGAGTTCCTGACGGACATCAAGCAAATCGTGGAGAACTCTTCGTTGTACAATGGTGCAAAAAGTTCGCTTACGGTTGCGGCTCAGCGCATGCTGCAAAAGTGCAAGGAACGGGTACAGGAGCGCGAAGAACGCCTGACGCGGCTAGAAAAGAGTATCAACCCGCTACTGGATGACAATGATCAGGTTGCCTTATCGTACATCCTTGGAGAGTACGTGAATGGTCCGCTGAAGGCGATGCCTGAAAGTTGGCCATTCCTGAAACCTGTCAACAAACGGCTAGTGAAGGACTACTACACTATCATACGACGTCCGATGGATCTGGAGAAGGTATCAAAGAAGGTTGCCTCCCACAAGTACCACTCGAGGGCCGACTTTCTAGTCGATTTGCAGCTGATCGCGGACAACAGCGAACAGTATAATGGTGCCGAAGCGAACTTTACAAAGCAAGCGCGCCAAATGGTGGAAGCTACACGTGCGGCACTGGACTCCATGGATCATAACGTGGCAGAGTTGGAAAAGCGTATTGCCCTGGTGCAGGAACGGGCTCGCAACGAGGACGACGACATGGACTGGGAGGATGATGATCAGGAACTGAAGGGAGGTGCTGGTGGATCAAGGGAATCTTCACCCGACCTAGATGATGGTGGTAACGATAGCAATCCCGATCGGCCACCTTCATCGACTGATGTTTCCCGGGCGGCACGTTCCGAAGCGAAGCGTGCTCGTGCACGTCAACGAAAGGCAGCCGCCAAGGGCGATGGTAAGTAGTAAACGTGGTTTTTCATCTGTTAATTGTCTTACTTATGTGTGTGTGTGAATATGTGGGTGTGTTTGTGAACTGTTTTGTCTGATAACATCATTACTAATCGCAATAATTCCATCTGTTAATTGCTTGTTCTTGATCTCGATTCATCCGGAGGAGTTCTGATGTACATAAAAAAGAGTGCATCTAATGCTGTTCGCATTTTCTGTTAACTAATACATTTTCATCGATGGTTTTGATGATCTTCCAATGTTCAGAACGATGGGAACATTCAATACATGTTCTCTGCTTTTCCGATATGTTTAATGTAAAACCTAAATGTCCTTAATACTGAAACTCTTCTCCTCACGATCTTTTGGTGGACATTATCTAGCCCACGACGGGTACTTGCATGTACGCAAGAGATCATTTTGATTATGCGTTTTCGGCTAAACTGATTCAATGCAAAGGAATTCAAAATACGTAAAACTGCATTGGATAATTTTTTAGAGAAAAAAGTCCTCAAATAATACATAAAATGTATTATCATTGATTACATGTGATTATACGTAATTAAACACATATGTCGCTTCCCTGTACTTCGTTTCTGCTTGCTGTGTTGCTTCATACCATTCGTCTCTGTTGGTTAATCTCAGTTACTAATTGCATTCAACGTTCATCGCGTGTGTATTCATCGGGTTCCGATGTACAAACTCATTCTCATTGCGAATGCGTTCAACGCCAAAACTTTTTAACGACGTGCATCAAACATGTTTAAATATATTTTGTTCTCGTAACGATGATAGATTTTGGAGGACGACCGTACGGTTCGTTATATGCCGAATCGGCAATGCCATTCCCTATAGTGCGCCCGAGTGCCCCATCTTCTTTCCATCGCCCCGGTCCAATGATCGGCCCGGGAATGGGCGGACCATCTAGTTTGGTGCCCGGTACGGGATTTCCAAGTGCGATTTCTCGTAGCAGCAGTAGCACGGTGACCGAAAACTCGCAATTAATACATCCCAATGTGGCCGCTTCGGCTTACGAGATGAACTGGATGAATTTGGGCGCAGAGAACTATGACGAAATGGCTGGACCTTCCGGTTACGGTAGTGTCTCCAATCAATATGGAAGCGAATATGGTACCGGAGGTGGCATTTCGAGCGGATTGAACGATACGCAACCCTCACAAAATCCGCAGGGCTTTGGAAATGATGAACAGAATCAACTGTTTCAGCCCTTGCCTTTGGTCACTACTCGAAAACGAGGTAAGTTTAGCACTTGTTTTAGGCTGATCTCCCTCGGAAAGTATTTTAAAAGCAGTGATGTTATTGCGCGGTTCATAAACACAAAAAGACGCATTTTTCTTTAATATACGGGAGCGTGTTAAGGACTGGATAAACAATTTTTATTTATTCCTTCCCTCAAGCAGATCATCACTATTCAACAGACGATGAAGAATTTGAAGAAGTTGGTACTAGTGACAACGAAGGAGTTTCTGTTACACTGGAGCAATCGAACACCACCTCGAGTATGATGCCACCCCAGAGCGAGGACGATAGCCAGCAGGCAGCCGAAGCAATGGTGCAGCTTAGCAGTGCGCAATACTACAACGCAGCGCAGGATGAATCGATGGAGATCGATCCCAACTACGATCCAAGCGATTTCTTGGGAATGTCAAACCGGCAGCAAATAAGTGACTCAAGTCGCAACGAAACCGGCAATAATCAACCATCCTCCGAGACAAACTATTCGATCGATCAATCCAATCAGAACAGCGAATATTCGCAAGAAAGCAGACAGGAAAGAGAGGGTCAGCAACAGCAGTTCCACGACCAGCTCGATACGAGCCAGACGGCGAACAATGAACCCCAACAGCAACAACCAACTGCCCTACCGGCACTGCAAACTTTGCATTCGGATTTGGCAATTTCCGATAGTGATGATGAAAAGAGCAACCTACACATGGAGGAAGCGCGCGATGAAAACGATGATAATGACGAAGGCGGCGATCTTTGGTTCTAGAGGATTCACAGTCTGTTAGTAAGTTACGGTAAGATAGTTAGTATCTACAAACAACTAGCAGATGTTTATCATTGTAATGGAAAATTTAATATTCAATAAAACATGTCTTAACTCACTTGGAAATTCGGATGTGCTTTGGAAGAGATACAAGCAACGATGACGAATCCTTTTTCTGGTTTGCTTTATAAAAGCGATTTGTTTTCTGCGCTAGCTTATCTTTTTATTAGGCTCAACAACTCATTAAGGTTTGGAACGGAACCCCTTGTGCTGTATTAAAATAGACTCAACATATTGTGGAGTGTTGTATTACCAGCCACCGACGTATTTCACCGGGCAAATGACCGTTAGCTTAAAGAAGCTTCAAATGTCCTGTCACACTGTCCACTGCTGCAACGGGGGCTGGTCCAATGGCAAGTACGGTTTTTGTGTTGGGCTCAATTTGCGTCCGACCGGCGTCGCGTATCAAACAGCAATTGAGCTTGTTTGCCTTCGCGGAACGATAGATTTCCATCATTGCCAGCTCATTTTCCACCTTCAGTGCTATTTTAGCTTGTCCCATAGTTTGCCACTTTCGAATTGCTGCCGGCGTATTACGGAGTCCACTCTCGTATGCACCAACGGCCGCATGTCCGCATTGAGCCGCAATCTTGCCCTTGCCCATCTTCAAATCATTCCGCACTACCAGTACCATCTTATACTCGCCACCCATATCGGCAAAAACCTAACGAGAGAAAAGAGCTTCTTTAGTTTCAGTTGTTTTCCTTTTGCAATCAGCCATGCCTTCCATGGTAAACCAGATCAACGGCATTAATATTTACCTTATCCGTTCCTTCATCTGGCGAAGAATGATTGTTTGGTGAAGTAGAGCTTGTATCTCTAGCACGTGGTATTTTTGCGATAGTATATCCCACCAAAAATGATACGAAAGTAGCAGAAATAGCGGCAATTACACTGGCATCAACCATTTTCACTATCAAAGCTTTGCCGGTTTTAAAACAACAAAGCGTGTACAGAATACCAAATCCCTGTTGTGATTGGCGAACTGACAGTTCTGCAAACATGTGGTGTACGTTTATGACGATCGATTGAAGGAACATCGTTTGAAATTTTGCAATTTATCGCTGCTAAAATTATCATCACACATCTTAATCCGGTATTTCCGCTAACAAAAATGTATTTCATATTAATTTATTCGCTCTAAAATTAGTTGTTAGCATGCTTTTATTCAACAAACACTCATCAATCCAGCGAATAAACAACTTCCAGTGCTCTTCTGCACACGATAAACCGAAGAACAAACGTCAGCTACGCTATTTGTTGACGTTTTCATCAGCAGCTACCGCAGAAGATAAAAATAACATTCGCACAAATTGTTAGCAAAAAAATTATCCAAATTCATGTAGCATCCACGGTCCACTTTGTACCCTAAACCAACAACCCAACAACCGGTACCGGTTGTGCGGTTAGAGTTTCGACGAAGAAGCTAGAAAAGCCCCAATCTGTAACACCGCAATTCTTCCATAGTGTAAATCCGAGTGCACTTGTACCAACAAAACAACGATGAGCTTTCTGGGCCAAGATAGATAAAAAGTGATTGAATCGACTGAAAATCGACGGTGCGTACCGTAGGAGCCAACGCAGCAACTCGGGAACTTGGGTGTCCCATATTTGCATTTCGTGTGATACGAGAACAACGATACACGATGGACGCCAAAATAGAACATGTATCGGTGATTCTACCCGTAAGCAATGATCCGGTTATCGTTGGGAATGTTAGCTCTAGGAAAAGCTTAAAACGAGTAAGTATGCAGTGAATCGAATCCAGGTTAGGCCGAAATTCGCACATTTTCATTTCGTTCTTTTTCTAGCATTGGAACCAATTGTCGCGGTTCCAAAAGAACCTAGCCTGCATCTTTCTGGCCGGTATGGGCATTTTCTACGTAATATTTTTTGTGCTACCATTCAACGATCCGTCCCGCAGCTCCGATACAATTGATCCTATGGAACACATTCAGATAGCACCGTTTAAGGAGAGGGTAATATATCCATTCCACTTTTCTAACTGTCCGTCCTAAGACTGTAAGAATTACCTGTTTCCGTTGTTTGTCTCTCCTCGCATTGTATCTCCCTATGTTCGCTATTGTACCTTGCTTGCTGTATCTGTTTCATGTTACGTGGTACGGCTTTGGTCGGAATTGCGAAACCAAATGTAGCATGAACGATTTGCATCAGCGATGGTCAAAGAGATCAAACTCACCGACAGTTTAGCAAACCCTCCAACGGAGGAAGCACTTGTGAAATCGGTGGATCACCAACCGGAAGCTAATCAGCTCGAAGTTGTGCAGAACGAACCGAAAGAGATCGTCGACAATGAAGAGAACGTACTGGAGGAAAATCGTCGTATGCCGTTTGCTGGTGCGAAAGAGTTTAAGGTATGTGGCTGGTGGCTAGTTTAAATTGTGTCTGCATGCTTTTGTGAACCGAGTCGTCTTGATAGAGTTAAGAATTATGTATCAGAATTGGTTACCAAAACTTATCAAGCATTCACTAATCCCTTTATTTTTTATTTTGTAGGGTCCTACAAACGATCGACAGCGAGCTGTTGTGGAAGCAGTACAACATTCGTGGAAGGGCTACAAAGAATATGCCTGGGGCCATGATAATTTGAAACCTATTTCGATGGGCTATTCCGACTGGTTCGGACTCGGTCTTACGCTGGTCGATTCGCTCGATACGCTCTACATTATGGATCTGCAGGACGAGTTCGACGAAGCGCGCACCTGGGTCGAGAAGTACTTAAAGTTTGATGTCAATCGTGAGGTAAATCTTTTCGAAGTGACAATCCGCGTTGTTGGTGGACTGCTGAGCGCGTATCATCTGAGTGGTGATCACATGTTTCTGGACAAGGCAGTTGATCTTGGAAATCGTTTGCTGCCGTGCTTCGATTCACCATCGGGGATACCATTTTCCGATGTAAACATCGGATCGTTGGCTGCTCACGCACCCAAATGGTCGCCGGATAGTTCCACGAGTGAGGTAACGACAATTCAGCTCGAGTTTCGCGACTTATCGCGCAGCTCGGAAAATCCCGTATTCGAAGAGGTACGTAAGTAACGTTCGCCAGGAATCGTGCGAAATGAAGGACGTATGTTTTGATTTTCCTTATAGGTAGCGTCAAGGGTGAACCTTAAAATACACGAACTGGACAAAAATGAAGGGTTGGTACCGATCTTCATCAACGCCAATACGGGTCAGTTTCGTAACTTCGCTACAATTTCATTAGGAGCGCGAGCCGATTCTTATTACGAGTATTTGCTCAAGCAGTGGCTTCAGACTGGCAAAAAGGCTAACGATTAGTGAGTGTCTGCGCTTAATGTTTGCTCGTGATCAATCGCTCTCATGTACACTTTCTCAATCCTTGCAGTCTTATCGAGGACTATCAGCAGTCTATACGCGGCGTACTGAACCAGCTGGTACGAACCACTCCCAATGAAAAGCACGTGTACATTGGTGAGTTGCTTAATGGGAAAGATTTCAAGCCTAAGATGGACCATCTGACGTGCTATCTGCCCGGAACTCTGCTACTCGGCTACAAGAATGGAATGCCGAAGACGCACTTGCGGTTGGCTACGGATCTACTAGAAACGTGCTATCAAACGTACATGAAGCAACCGACACAGTTGGCTCCCGAAATATCGTACTTTAACGTAAACGGAGAGTCCGAAACGGACATCTACGTGAAGACGAACGATGCGCACAATCTGTTGCGACCGGAATTCATCGAAAGCCTATACTACTTCTACGTCATAACGGGTAACCGTACGTACCAGGATATGGGCTGGACAATTTTCCAGGCATTCAATCGTTACACGAAAGTGAAGAACGGCTACACGTCGATTGGTAATGTAAAAAACCCACTTAACACGCGGCCCCGCGACATGATGGAAAGCTTCTGGCTAGGGGAAACGCTCAAGTACTTTTATCTGCTGTTCAGCGACGATCGAAACGAGATCGATCTTGACAAGTATGTGTTCAACTCGGAAGCTCATCCGCTACCGATAAGGGAAGTGTAGAGAGCGTTCGAAAGGATGCCTTCCGACACGAAGTGCAAATGAGAGAAATGTTTTATTTATATGCTGCGCTACTATTTTTTCTACCACTTTGCCACTGTCTTGTGACTTCAAGGGAAATGATGCCTCACAAAGGTGCGCAAATATGCTTCTGAAAAGACGATATTAGTTAGAGAAACGAACGTTATTAAGATTACTTTCAATAATCGTAATAGCAAATGGGTGGGACTAAAATGTACGCTAGTGAGTGTGTTTGTATGTGCGCTGATGATGAATGCCAATTAAGATATGGCAGCCACCGGGCATTGCACCGGTCAGTTCGATCGCTTTTGACAGCGTGCCGTTGTAAATATGTGTACGGAAATTTTAGATATCAATAGTGTTTCCTCCTACGGCTAGTTGCAGCCCACGGGTACACAACACTGCGTACCCTTAATTAAATGTTACCAAAAAAGAAAATGCATTCGGCGATTAGATGCATCGCCGAAATGTACGCCTTGCACCTACGACAACACATTCCCAAGCACGGTTGTTTCTTTTTTCTTTTCTGTGTCCCAATGTACTTTAAACATTTCCTCTCAACGCCCTTTAACTGTCTCCACTATTCACTGTACTGTTCCTACTTTCAACTTTCCTAGTGTTTCATGTAAAGATACAACAATCGCGAGACTCTGCACCATTGCGCAATGGGTCGTCAAAAATCGATGGATTTAAAAGCTACAAACTTCTAGCGCTAGTAATAGGAGTTTGTTTTCGATTCCTTATTCTCTTTCGTGCACACCGGTTTTCTAGTCCCTCAGTGGTAACGTAGCAAAATAAAGTTGAACTTAAGGATGAACCAACCGCAACCGAAAAGGGATTTGATTAAGACTTAGGCCACAAAACAGAAACTCTTGTAGATGGTTAAATGATGCAATCATTGATTTTTGTTTTACCTTACAATTAAGATTATCGATAAACGGTTAAATATTGTCTACTGTCTTAATTACAAGTCTTGAACAAAACATTTTAGAAAAAGAAAACGTCGATCAATCGGAATAAACAATCGAAATGTCGAAAAAAAAACTGGAAGGTAGCAATATCGGAAAACTATACGAGAGAAATGAATAGCAGTGGTCTAGAAATATTATTTCATGGGCTGCCGATAGGATGTTTTAAATAAACCACTGATTGCTGGCAGAATAGCTACAACAAATTCTGGAGCAGATGGCTGATACGACTTCTTCATGGAGCAAAGCAAAGGTAAATCTATATACTGCAATTTAGTTTTTGTGGGATTTAGGTGAAGAGTTTCTAACGAGACTTTTAGGAATAAAAATGTTCGATGGGACATGCAACGTGAGTATGGAAGAAGATGGAACCGTCTGCCTGGTCTAGAACTTAGCGATAAAGAGGAATATTCTAAACACCGATTTCATACGTCATTCCAGCTCCATCTCTGCGATAATAGCAAAGTTCTAATTGGTTCAGAGATCTCTTACGTACCATATTCTTCAGTAAGAAGAACAATCCTGGAACAGTCCGCTTCATGCCGACACAAAACTACGGAATAATAATGGATAAGATACCTACTTGCTTTACGTCTTTTCTGCGTTACCCCGTGTGCTTTCAAAGTCGGTACTATATTTTACATTAACTTCATATAACTACTCCTTAGAAGTGCTGTGCACAAAAATATGAAGGATTGACTCTATCTCGCCGTATTTATTTCCAAACGTGCCAGCTGTGAGTGAATGTACGATGGTACATAGCCTCAGCGTTCTAATTTGCGAAACACATGCAGTCATGCTTATGTCTCCGACGTGGAGCTTCGATATAACCGCTCTACCAGCAGTTACGGCCTATCACAACTTCGGCATCGGTATTTCGGCTCCGTGCAAGATGATCAACCGAAAATTCGCCTCTTTACCCCTGCAAGAATGATCAAGACAACCAGGTAAGACGTCGACGTAATTTAGCATCTTCCCTTTTAATCATACTGAGCTAGTGAGATACGCCAACGCCGTGGGATGGCAAGGATAGGATTTTACCATTGATCGGCACCTCAATCATTAGGTAGGTGGGTAAGCAAGGATCACCCCCGGTGCCATATCAGGTACTTTAGAGACGAATGAACACAAAGCCGAAACTCTTGGATTGGAATTTAGAGAAGTAAGATAGACATATTGGTCTACAAGCGGTGATCGCATCTTTGAAATCGTAAGTAAAATGATAGCTATCATGCAGAAACCACAAAACTCTACACTCAATTTGTACTAATAATGTAAAATTAGACTGGTCCAATCCCTGGGCAAGTCATGTGATTAAAATGACATCGCATAGCGTAGGCCATCTAGTTTTTGTAGCAGCATAGTTGGCCAAAATCTTGGTGGAAATGTTGACTGGAACTAGTCAGCTCTACAAGAAAGCAATCAAGGCCATAAAAAGAGTCACGGGAAGCTTTAGTATTAAAAAAAAGATTATTATCATAATAACAAGGTATTTTTTGGTGAAATCCAGTACACCACAACCCTTGGAAATATTAGTATCATGTATTCATCGGTCCAATATTCTATTTGGATTCATCGTTTCATTTGAACTGGTGAACAAATTTCTGGTCCATAAAAAAAACGACAAAAGCATTAAATAATTTTCTTTTTCCTATGTTGTAGTTTTTTTGGGCTTTTCGTTGGCTCGCGCGCATCACCATAGCATAGGTTGTGCGTTGTACGATCGTGCACACATGGTACACAGAGCGAGCGGATTTGCAACACTGCTGTCGCCCAGTTGTTTGTTTAAATTCGTGTGCCACACGCCACCACCGCACATGTGCCCGGTCTTTGATAGGCACGCCAAATCAAGGATGAAAAAGGCGAAACTTCGACTCGCACGTGTTTCGTGCTCTTATCATAAGGAACGTACATTTGAGAGTTAATCCAACCAACTCTCCTGCTTCTTGCCCCTGCTACCACTTCCGTTGTCGTCTCTCGTCTTGTCGTTGATGTTGCCGCACAAACTAAACACAAATGTTACCGTAAGGATTCCCCAATGCTATGTGACTGCAATGTGGTGAAAACCGAAGCAAAAAAAACCATAATAGAAACAATCATCGTACGAAAGAAAAAACATACTCACACATACCATAGCATAAAATAATATGTTTCAAGTTTATTTTCGGGTTTTACTGGTACGACACGATATTCTTCTTTAAAACAGAATTGCGCTGATGTGCAACCGAGCATGATAATTTACGAATATATTTTATCGCTTCGTGCGCCAAACTGGCTGCTGACGTTTGAATGTTAAATTTATTGGGCCCATGATCTTTTTTTTTTTATTCATGACATTAAGAAATGATGAAGATGTAACAAACAAGTATGAAATTGTATGTTTTGCATAAACTGTGCCATAAACTGCATAAGAACGCTACATGAACAATGTGGGGTTGTTTCATAAAATCTA
>AXCM01005045.1:0-22234 GCA_000473375.1 Anopheles culicifacies | reverse complement strand
CTACATTCAAGCCATTGCTATGTTCCCAATAGTTTTCACTTTTCTTCAGATGTTTTTTTTCTATTTCTCAACGCCTTTTTCAACTTTTCACATTCAAATTTTAGCGATGTCCTGTATTGTTCTGCAAATTTCTAACAGCGCTAAATAATTGTTCTGCTAGGTATGAAAATGCAATTTTACACGATTTCGAAAAAGAAAAGAAAGGGTACAAAGGCATTATAAAATATGATCACAATAATACATATTTTCAAAAATCAACTCCGTAAAAAAGGAAACATAAAGAGTTCTAGATTTCATAATCTATATTGCACTTTACGAGAAAAGTAAACACACTGCTTCGTGTGGTTGTTATACTATTTTAAAATGGCAGTAGGATTTAAACATCGGTTCGCAATATTATCCATACGTCCATAAATATTTCTTACTGCCCATTAGTTGCTGTAAGGGACCATTTTTTAGAATCAATGCGATGTAAAACATAACTACACTAAACTATAGAAGCCAGAGAATTCAACAAGTTGGAACAACTTGCGTAACGAGAGTAGGAAAGGTGCGTACCTGTTTTCTCGATCTTATTGTGGTCAACTCGGATGTATAAAAAGAAGGTTTAGAAGATAAGGAAGGGGATGACCCAAGGAAAATGCATCTTAGAAAGGAAAAGAGAATGTAAGTTTTGAAATAGCTGAGAAAGGTTCATAAACTATTATTTCTCACATAAACGTTAATCACCATAGCAGTGTTTTCATTAAAACTTACAAACTTACTTACTTACATCCCGAGCAACTAAGATCACACCAAGATCGAGACAACAGGTACGCACCCACACTCAGCACCCGGAGCTGAGCTAAAGTGGTTGTGAGTTGAGTTGTTTACGTCCTGCAGGCTTCCCATGCGTTCGTGATGGATTTCATCAGCAACTGATAAGCCGCGATTTCGTAGTAAGCAGTACGGCTGATTGAAAGCAGGGTCAATATTTACTATAAACCGAATGGGAAAACGCTGGTTCCACCGAATGCATGCGCTAGTTGCTAACACTCCTGCCGTGGTAGATTAGCTGCGCACCCGGCACACCATCAACCAGTACGGTCTAATCTTTGTTCATCTGGTATCGCCCGTTCGGACGACCCGATGTATCCCGGGTTCGAATCTCGGAGGTCCATCGGGACCGTTACCATCGGTTGGCAACGGAGAGAGATGGTAAACAGTTTCACACACTCGCACAGCGATGCGTCTTGGTGAGTCAACATTACATGCTACACTTTGTTCTTGGTGGGAGTTTAAATTTGGAACAAATGTGACCTTCAAGATCAAACTGACGCATTACAAAAGACTGTAAATCAATTGTATACATTTTTTGGGGCTTCACATAAAATAAAACAACCATGTAGTTAATAAAAATATTGTAAACACTCTATGTATATGCGTAGCACACAAAGTAATTGTTTGTGTCTAGGCCAATAATAGCATCAAAACATACCTAAGTGCTGCGGAAAAGCAGTGCTTTTGGCGTAGTTGATGGAGATCTGTTCATGGGTAAGCCAGGCACACTAAAAAAATGCAAATGACCAGTATAAACCAGCCTGAACAAAAACAGCCTCAAGCACAAATCAAAGCACCGTCCTTCAAAAAGTACGGCGAAAATCGCTTGCCATTTCGTTTTTTTTTTTTTGTTTTGGACCCCCCCTGGAACGGAATTTCACCGAAGTAGTAAACATGCGACTGACAAACAAATGAATTTAGTTTTCCATCAACACCCGTTTTGGTGCTGATAACATTGTCGTGATTGCGCAAATCTGTGCAAATAAAATCACATCGCGCAGATGATGACTTCAAAAAAATTGGTGTTTTATTTTTTTGGTTGGCGCTTATCACAGCAAATTAATTATTTTTTGCTTTGAAGTGGAAGGCTTTTCGGATTTGTAAGGCGAAAGCTAAATTTGACACATTTGTGTTGTTGTTAAACATGGCTAATCACACTCACTACCGCTAACCTCTAATTTGTGCGCACATGCAATTATGCAACATTTTATTCATTCCTTGGATATTGTGTGCTTTGCATCTTTTGTTGAGCTGTTGAATATCGGATGGAATATATTCTCTTTGCCAAGTTAGAACTTTACGGAACAATAAGCATCTTTCGCGATTCATTGTTCCTAAAAGTTGTTTGATTGTTAAATAAGCGCGTAATAAATGTTGATTTCTGCCAATGCGCGACATCCTGGGCCAGAAGGACTACGAGTACCCTCCCTTCTCCTTACTAGTGCACACTGTAGTCTGTTTTGTAGAGTAGTAAATGTAACGGAGGTTATATATGCTTTTTTTTAGTTCATGTATAGTATTTATATTCACACCTGTGCACCTTGAGTCTACGCCAATTCTGTAGATCGAGGATCTATCAGATCCTCTAACCAGGACGCATAGGGTCCTTCGAGACATTCACCTACACGAGAGATGCCGCCCTAAAAACATATGCTACATTTATATACAACCGAGTCAACCTGGGATAAGGTGAAAAAAAATAGAAGAAGGAAAGGCCTCCTACTGCAATAACTCGTAGTTTCTGTAAACTACAACTTCTGCAGTCTATGCGAGTCTGCTATGTGAATATAGAATTTCTAAATTGAAATATGTGAATTACTATGTTAGCTTTTAAGATTAGTTAGTAAGATATACGGCCTGGCCATAAATAAAGAAATAAAAAAAATTGATTTCATTCCAAATTTGCCATAACATGGATGATAAAGTCTTCGCTTAATAAAAAAAAATATTGTAAAAATGTCTTGGCAATAATTTTATTCGTAAACAAAATGATCCCGACGCCAGTACAGCCCGTAGATTTTTCGACGGACATCCAAATGTCCGTAGTTTAAACGTCTCCATGCGCATCATAGGTTTCTTCTCCTTATTATTCGGGCCGAGGTTGAAGTATTGGTTTGCTATTTCCACTCTTCAAGGAATTTCATAAAATCTGATCTAAGCTCTACAAGAGGTCCGATTGCTAAGGAAGAGTGTGCATAACAGTGCAAGGTAGCAGTCCCTACTACATTAACTACACCTGGCACGACCGCCGTCATTTTCTCGGAACATTTCACCGTCAATTGACAGGCAAATTTGGCTATAAAGCAAAATTATGCTTCAACGCTGTATTGCAAAAGTGTGGAACACATATGCGACAGAATTTCTATGAAGTTTTTCTTGCTCCTATATACAGTGCTGGACAAAATAAATCATACGCTTTAGTTTTCTTTGTACAATGCTCACTATCTCATTTAGTGTGATACCTAGAACAAATGTATCGATGGGAAAGATGTTGCCCTATCATTAGACAAAAATTAGAATCTTTGAAATTATTGGGATTATGCATAGATTCGACAGTATTAATTATTTTTCATAATAGGGCTAGAAACAGGATGAACAAAATAAATCATAAACCGGATATCTGATCTGGTGGATCATATCTGAATCGGAAATTGAAAAATGGAAAAAAAACATCTGAAAATCCTTAAGACATAATTTTACGTGAAAAGTTGGTTTTTAATACAAAAAAAAAATACATTATCCAAAAGATTCAGTTAAACCTTATTCCACAGCATCGCAAGCCATCGGAATCCGTTGTTCCATTCGTGTTGGTGTGACCTTCTATTTGTGCCATTGAACCACAAAATTGAACGATTAACAAGCGCCAAATGAATTGACGATGCACAACAGACACCGCCGGCCCGGCACTCGGATTTTATGGTTTTGTTTACCACAAAAGTTATGCTTGCATTCTTCTGCAATGCTCTCAAGTCATCAACCCAACGGCCCGGGACAGACGGCTTTTATGTGTTTGCCCGTTGCCACACCACATCCACATCCACAGTTCCCTTCCTGCAGTGCGTATTAAATTATTCTTTCTTACTGTTTCCCCCCTCCTCTTGTTCGTTTCTGTTACTGCAAAACAAAACAAAAACATAAAACGAGAAGCCTTAAATGTTCGATTCCGACGCCGACTAACGTTCATTTCGAACGGATTAACCTATGCCCAACACTAACGGGGCACAATGCGGTGAGATGTTCGGTTTCTCCATCGTACGCTCAGTGCAGCGCTTTCCAGCAAACCTCCCACAAAAGATGGACCCAATTGTAAAAGTACGGGCTATTTTTAGCTACCCAGGTTCCGAGGTTGCGACCACATTCTGGCCAAACTGTCAAATCATTATTTACGGTCGACGATCGGCCGAGGGCTCGACAACTGCAAGGAGAGACCCACTCATTCGCCACAGATCATCGTACGCGCGTCTATAAATAATGTGACGGTGCCATAAACCGTGGGCACCGGCGGCACTAGGTGCAACCAGAATAACAAAACAAAAAAAAACTATACCCCCCTTACACACATTCCGAAAAGTACAAAACTACTTTGCATCCGAACCCTGATGTGTTGTCCACCTATTTCCCCTCCCGGCTTTGTAGGCCATACAGTTCTTTCATTATGAGTTGCCATTTTTACGCTCATTAGTTACGGAAACCCACGCCAAAATTGGCACTAACATCGGCGAATGGCGAATGCCGCTGATGATGGTGGATGAGGAAGTGACCAGTAGGCAGGGGGAGTACAGGAACAGCGCCTTTGAACCCACGGGCCACTGTGAACGGGAGCAACAGTAGGAGAAGGAGGCGGCACTAAAAATAAATCGAAGTAATAAGGAAGAACTTACGTTTAGCAACGGTGGTAACGCTTTTCGGCCCGTCTAACCGTTACGTGATGGAACGTTAAATCGACGTACTGGATCGTTGTGAGTTGAGCTTTTTTTGGCCTTGTTTCAACCTCCCTAATGGGTAGGATTTAGAAATCTTCAAGCTTAAAAAAGAAGATCAACTTTCCTTTCCGTTTGCTCATTACAACTATGTTTCGTTTGCTTTTTTATTAATGGATTCATTATTCTCGATTGATATGAATATGTTTAGAAACTCTAGCATTCTTTCATAGAATATATTCTTTTTTTGTTTAATATTTAGTCCAACACAATATTTTCTAATAAAATACTGCATTAGTTCATTACATTCAAATTGTTAGTACTATATAGGTTATTCTAGAGAACTAGCGCTAACACACAAAACAAATTTCAATTAAGTAAAGTTTTCAATATCGAAGCTTAATTTCAAACTGTATTTAAGCGTGTTTAACGACCCTCTTTTAGGTCAAAAATGACCAAAGTCTATTAAGGGGGTCGTTATACAAAAAGTAGTAACTTTTCCGTTCCAGTTTCCGTTGGAAATTATGAAAATAGTGACGACGGCGAGTATTATGAATTGTAATGTTAAAAATTAATTGTAAAAATAAAATTGTTCTAATTGATAGAACAAAATCACAAAAACCCTGGATAACTCATCGGGGAGATCGTTATGGACGCTACAATACGGTATTTATGAAAGCCTTATATACGAGCTTTTGTACGAAAAATCTGTAGTACAGTATGGTCCATAAAAAAATGCGAAAGTTTTTGAAGTTTGGTTTTAGGTTATAGGAGCGATATTTTCACTTCCGTCATATGTGTGTATAACCTCAGGGGCCTGCCATTTCTGGCTTCCGTGACTTGAATGTACCCGCAGCAGGATAGTCAGTCTTACGTACGGAAGAACGGCCCGAATAGGATTCGAACCTAGGTCCTGTCCGTTCGAAGACCGGCGCCTCAGTCTCCTCGGCCACCGAACCGCTCCCACAAGTATACTGTATTAGTACTGTAATATTGTATTCTATTACATCTATTTGACTCCGAGAAGTCAAAGACAACATAGAGTAAGTTAAGGTCTCTTAATATGAAAGGACATAGACCATCAGACATAGAGGGATAAAGATTTACACTCGTATAGAGAAAAAAGTACTTTATTAGTACAAGTCCATCACTATTACTATTTAGAAGGCCCACAACTCAAAAGGTTCGTAAACATAAATCTAACGTAAAACAAGCATTCCACTATTATGTGAGATCTTACCAATCGCTTATGACATTAAGAATGTATTAAGACACAAAATTTCCGCGCACTGAAACACATATTACACAATTACGTGCGATCCTTACGAAATCGTACGCCTCAAGCATGGCTTCATCCGTCGAAAAACAAAACGAAAAGAGGTCAATCATTCCGTGTCGCGTTGGATGGCAGTGCGCGAATTGGTGCACGGGGGTGCCGTCTAGTTAACCTACATCATTACAGCAGCGATCATAACATTGGCCACAGTTTGCCACCGTTCTGATTATCCACAGGCATCCGAGGCCGAGGGCGTCTTCCTTGGAACGGTTCGTCGTATCAGTGCTTCGAGGAAACGTCAAGAATTTGCAATCGCCACCACATTTCATTGGTGCGTTGCGGTGATAGATTGCTTGGCGTTGTGGGCGCCATGTAAAACCGTTTACTTGGACGTGTAAGTGGAAGCAGTACCAGTGTCCAGAAATGGGATCGTCTTGGCGCCAAGGCAACCTAGCAGAAGCAGAAGCTCATTTCTATACAGCGAACAGGGAGGGCAACAGCAGTACCAAAGCATGCGAATAACAAGTGATCAGTGATCATCCAAAACCATCCTCCATGGGATGGTGAAACAATTTCACTGCTTTGGTATAAGCTGTGAAATCTTTTTGTGTTTAGCGTTCACAATCTAAATCTATCCCAAATTGGTCTAAACAGCGATCACGCCCCATCAATATCCTAATTGGGCGAAGTGGTCTGTACAGTGAAAGCTTAATCCATGACGTCAGTGCCACCTTTGACGTCAATGCTTACGCGATGTTATGTCCATTACCATATCTCAACCCTTCAATTAATCCACCCGCGTTGCATAGTCCTGCCAAAATGAAGGCCCGTCCTACGGTTCAACATCCATACGCGAACCCGTCTACGTAAGGAGATCGATTATACACACGAACCTATAATTGTCAAAGCTCAACCTCTTTTCAGCACTGGAGTGATTCGTGACATTATGCACGGCTTTAGATGTTTAGCACCTACTTTATAGACAAACTAAGTTGATAGGGTCGTTAATTATGATCTAAATGTGGTAATAATTTCTGAACAATCTTCTTTTGTGTAACAAATGTCGTGGCACCTAAGCAATTGCTAAGAGAAAGCGAAAGTGCGCTACTGAGTAGAGTAAATTAAAGCAGCACAGCAGCTTCAAATACTTCTCTCAATAGCTGAGAGAATGATCGAAAGATGATTAAATGATAAGAAGATTACAGGGTTCGTCAACGTTGCAATGTAATAAGCTAGATTTGCATGAATATTTTCGGCAAAGTCTGCTTTCACAATTTGATTATGCAATACTTTGCTGATAATAAGTCACCATAGTGCATTATAAAATAAAGTCGCTCTCAAAATAAACTTAAATTGGCTCTATCAACCTCGAGAGGTGTATAACCCTGCCAATTCTGGCTTTCGTGACTTGAATATACCCGCGGCAGGAAAATCAATCCTGTGTACGAGGGAACGGCCCCCGCATGGGATTCGATCCTCGGTCCTGTCCGCTTGAAGACCAGCGCCTCAATCTCCTCGGTCACCGAACCGATCATTTAGTTTGGTAAAACGAATATTGTTTTGTTGAAATTATGATGATAATTTAACCTTTGCCAATTGATCTCTGTCCACAAATCTCGCTATTATTCATACTATTCGATTTATTGTTTGTATAAACTGCAATGCTTCTATCCTACTGCGAGTAGAAGGAAATAAACTATCGGTCTAGCGTCTGTTGCTTAAAGACTGTTGGAAATATTACCAAATTAAAATGTTTCAACAATTGAAGATGTACAATATTCCGGAACACCCCTGCAAATAATCGTACAAACTCAAATAAAACAACTGCAAAGCAAAAAACATAGAGAACGTTAAGAGGAAAGGCAAAGGCAATGATTAACCGAAGTACGAGTGAGGACCGTTTACGTCCTACGGTTGAGTGCTTCGATCAGACTCGGATGCTGGAAGCGCATGCAGTCAATGGACCAGTGCATGAGAGCGAGAGTCGCAGGACTACGAGAAAACAAGAGAGCAACACAAACCGGGTGAGAAAATTCCAACACTAAAGAGAGCGACAAAGAGAGACAGCATGCCGACGAGCGCGGAACACTAGATCCGGAGCGAGGCAGGATTTAAAGCGATTCCACTCGATCGGCCAGTCCGAATTGCAATTGTGATGTCGACGAGATAGCAGGCAGCGAACGACAATATCCCATCCCATCTCCCGGGGGACCACGAGCTTTGGTGTCGAAACGTGCGCATTTTGGTGTGTGTGTGTGCGTGCATGTATGTGTGTGGTTGTGTATGTTTAATTTTTGTATGTGCGTGTGTACGTGCGTCCGTGCGATCGCAACACTATTCGTGCGTGTACGTTGGCAGAGCCTGTTGGTTTAGGTGTGAGTGACCTTTGACCTGTCTTCAAAGGGGCAAAAAACATACCCGTAGTGAGAAAAATATCGGCAACGGTTCAAGTGCTACCATTGTTGTTGTTTTTTTTACGTGCCAGAAGCCACATTCGCAACAACAACAACCCTCGCTTTCGTACCATTCCGTTCCGAGATCGGCCCCTGTAGGATCATCGTTCCCTACCCAGCATCCGTCACTCACGTTGCTAACGATAGAAGGCTTTGGAATACAACACTTCTTGTTCGGAGCTTCACAATCTCTACACCCTGATACATACTGATTAAATTTACAAGCGCTGTGTCCCAAATCATCGTTGCACAAGGAAACAAACTATTCCCACAAGCGGATCAGCACACAAGGCTAACAACGAGAAAGAAACGATCTATTGATCTGTATAGCTACGGAAAGTTAGTGGAATGTGCTTTAGAAAGTGGAATTAAAACTACGCAAACTCAAAACGGTGATTACAGTAGCGTGAAAAGTTTGAGTTAAAAAAACTACAATTCAATGCAGTTCCGTGGCATCTCAGTTCATCACACAACCAGCTCTACCTTCTCTAAGTGAATCTCCCGGAAAGTGACAGCTGTCAAATAAACACTAAACACTCCCCCACGAAGCATTCCGATAGACTGACGATTTGAATGTGTACTACCGAACGGATTGGATGCTGGATTGATTTTATCTTCATTTTCAACAAAAACTGCTCGAAAAGCGCTAAACCATACCGAAGGTACAATCACAGGAGTTCGGTTCCTTGCGTCGTGTTCGAGCCACTGCTAAACCTTTTCACTGCACCAAGGTAAGATCATGTAGTGTTTTTTTATATATATATATATTCTTTAGGTTGTAGTTTGACAAGAGTAAAGATATTCCACCACGATAGTTGATCATGCCAGCTAGTCGGTTACGTCACACTATGAGAGTGGTTCTGCAGCAACTCCTTAACTGTACTGCATCTCAATCTTAAGGAATCAGTAATGTAGTGGAAAATTGAACACTTCTAAAAATATAACCCAACTTTCCTTCACGGCCCTCAGCATAGACGGGCTATGTTGAGCACTAGACACTTATCACGATCGAAATGAAAGCAAACAAACAAACATGGCCGATGCTGATGTTGATCAGTGATGAAGTAACACCCCTGATGCTGCCTAGGCTCGGCATTACGAACGAACCTACTTTATGCTGCTAGGGGTCGTGTTGATGATTTATTCTTGCCTACCATTCTGTCCGTGCAGGGCCAGCATATGAACAAAAACAGGCACAGAGGGTAGGGCCCTGTCTATATGTGCTTCCTCCCCATGAGCCGGGCTACGGGTTCAACGAGGCCACGGTCTACACCTCCGACGGTCGCTATCAGTGAGCGAAAGGTTCTTTCATTGGCTCGGGGCCAGCATGGACCGAACGTTCTAAAAATAGCCATAATCAGGAAAAGGGCTGAAAAGGGCCGAAACAGCTGGTCCCGGGGGTTCCGGAGCTACCAGCAGTGTCAGGTCACAGGGCAACACCGAGACGTGCACAGCTGTGTAGGAACCGACGGCCGTATAGCCTGCTGGGCGTTGCATACGCAGCGTAAAGGCATACCGTCCCACGGGGGGTTTTAGAGTTTTTGTTTGCGTTGTTTTTGTTTGTCGTTTCTCTGTGCTCTCCGTTCGTATGCCATCCGTACAAGGCACCGTACCCAACATATCTCGCCATCCGTGCCGAGATATGGTGGTTGAAGAGCGAAACTGAAACCGGACAGCAAAACAAATGTAATGATCGTACACACAACCTTTTGCTCTGCGAGCGTCGCCCAGCCAAACCAGACTTGTTGAAGTTGTAGCAGAATATCCGGACAAAAACAAAAAATAAAGCAAAACAAACCCCGGACCGAGGCGAGGTTGTATGTATGTAGGTCATGTAGGGAGTCGAACGATGGAGATGATGAAGCACGATCGCGGTTTCGCCGGAGGGTGCAATTGGTGGAAATCATGTAAACACATGATCGTGAGCATGGTACCCATCAGATGGTCTGGCTGCGGACGAGACCAGTTGATCCTTAGCTAGATGAATATTTATCACTTTTTAACTTTCAATTAAGCCTCCGGGCTGTAACGAAATTGATCGATGGATCACTTTTAAGATGATTTATTCGATGCATTTTTCTCGATGGCTTTCATGATCATTGATGATCGTGAGGTTCGCAATCAAAAAACAAAATAAACCGCATCGAGGAAAGTTGTACCACCAAGCGGATGATAATAATTGTGCCGATAATTAAATCGATCATTGGCCCCTGTTGGCGAGTAATTGGTCCAGCAACATTGTAGTGCCGTCAAACTTATGTGACAGGTATGAGCGAATTACAAGCGGATGGTCTTTTTCTTGTGCATTTTCACTAACGTACCTTGGACCATCCGGCGGACCGTTCTAAATCTTCACCGAGCAAAACAAAATGTTTGCACGATCGGGAACGTTCCGTGTTCCAAAACGGCACCCCGACAAATGCAGCTTTTATTGCCGCGACCTCAAAGAGTGACTACGAATCGAACGCAAACGCCACATACGCGGAAGCTGACGGTGCGCGTGCGTTCCGTATGGCGGTGTAGCTGTGCGAAGGAGAGTTAGCTCAGCGAAGATGTAAACAAGCGGTCAAGCGCCCAACAACTCGATGCATCCATCGCCGTCCCGATTGGGACGATGTGCACGCGCTCACCGTGTGATTGAGTCGTTTTCTCTCCGATCGTCCTAAAAGGCTGGCCGTCACCATCTCCTACCAGTGAGGAGTGTACATGTGGTTAGCCAGCATAAATATGCTTCATCCGCTTGTTTCCCACCCTTCATGGTAGCGTGATGGCTGGTACGATGGTGACGGTGACTTACCTTCGACATTCGCATCGTTATTGGCCTTTCTTTACTTTTGCAGTTCGGCAACACCGGCCAGTGGCAGACGTGGGAGGTTTGGGGCTGATTTCTTTTCCTTTCATTATTGCTGCAATCGCGCTTCTTCCCGATCGCGCATGCCATTACGTGTCGGAATGTGCTAGTGTGTCTGGGTGCATCGTTTGCGTACGATGCCACAAACAAACAACAAAACCACCCGATGCGCTTCCCATCCTGCCAGGTCTTTGGCAGGGAGGAAAATGATTACACGACTCCTTCCATTACGGGATGACGGTTGAGTGGCTGTCTGCCGGGTTCTCGCTGCATCTGCGTCTGTAAATCTCAAGGTAGGCCCAAATTAAAAGTGAACTGCACAGCGCGAAGGGATCGATTGAAGTGTGCCGAGAGGAACGATCAACAGCGCAGATTAATGGTGATAAGGAATGTTTGCGCTCCAGGGTCTCACCGGTTGAAAAGGTTGACCCTAAAAGGATTTTAAAGCTCTGGTTAACAGCAATTAGCGTTGGTATTATACACTTCACATTATTAATATAATAAAATTTGTGTTTTGTGCAACTGCTTGGTACAAATATTTTATTAAAAGAAATGCACGAAACAGATCTTAAGTAGGTGCATAAGTTAATAGCTATAGGATGTTAATAGTGGAATGCAGATCTCTTTCAATCAACAATCAACAACAGCTCCAATTAATCTTGTAAGTCCTATTCGGTCTTAAGTAGCTATTTTTTCGGTATCCCGAATTAAATCGTTTTCTGTGAATTTCTTATACTCTAGAATATATTGAATCGGTATCAATTATCAAAAAAAAATGTAGACTACCATCTTCTAGGGCTGAAACCCTTTTCAAAACTGGAAAGAATATTGGTACATTTTCTTGATTTTTCAAAATCAAAACTCAATCCCATAAGTCGCCTTTAAGGAAATAGAATTGGAATAAAAAACTGCCAAAAGCAACCAAGACCGAGAGCATGCATGTAGGTAGAACATACCAGAAGATATAATTTGATAATAAGTAATTCAGGAAGGTGTATTATTAGCCCGTCTTAAGGGAATAAGTGCACCTCTAGATAATAGGTACTATTGGTTATGTGATAGCGATATCTAGGATGTTAATGTTATTTATTTCTCTCGAAATGATCAAAATTAACTGTTTCATGCGCTGATGAAGTTCTGGTTTTACTTTATGATGATTATTGCAGCTGAAGATTATATTCATAACATGTTTTTATGCAGCGATATTTTCCCGTGTATTGAACGAACTTCTTGACTGATATCCATATAATTTAAAGAGATCTTAGAGATCATTAGACTTATGCCATCTACTTTACTCCATTTGCGGTGGTTAGAATTCTTAAAGAAACATTTGGATGTCTTCCTGAACTACAAAACAGGATGGAACTTCGGTAATATGTATCCCAAACAATTATCTTTTAAAATCAGTTCTTTAATCTACAAAATGTCAGTAGTAAAAATAGCTATTCAAAAAGATCCCAAAAATAGTTGTATTCACTCGAAAACGATGAAAGGTGATGTTGTGTAGAACTTCGTCGTTAGCAGTTTTTAATTATCTTTTCCATGATATTTATTGCACTGTTCACTGTTTGATTCCTTCATTTCTCAATCCTGATCTTGCATTTAGCTCAAATTTCTCCGTACACTCAAGTTATCATCCATTCCGAGATCAAAGTTCAATCCTGTAGCGCCTTCAAAATTGAAAATTGCATCGCTTTAGACCGTACCTCACTTAGTGTGGTGGGCGAAAGCGCAATCAGTACAAATGTAAACCCTTTACCATCTATCCCCATTTCCTACCTTCCTACCTGTTCACGGATTCGTTCCGTTAACACAAAAATTTAATCCTGCTCAATCTGTCCGATGCTCCAACCCCAGCCCAGTCCAGCATTATTTGCCCACCAGCGGACACTATCTCTATTAGGCACAGCTGGACCTGCCTAGACACTGTGGACTGGCCCAGAATCTACAAGACCCGTGGAAAACCTCGTACGGAACCCGCCACGATTGTTTTAATGAAATCATTTGTTTTCATTTGTCCACATGTCGGTTCCATGCAGCACCCTTTCCCCCAGGCACGCTTCGCCGATAACGGTCATTTTGTTGCATACGAAGCCGAACACATTAAACGGCTCGTTGGGGCGTACATTCGTCTGAATTTAGACTGACCGCCGGTCTCGGTGCGGACCAGTATCCGGAGGTCTTATCGCAACCAGACTCTGTATCTATTTCGAGCATCACCCAAGCAGGTCCAGCGACGCCCACTATTGGCACTGGCCAATTTATTAGCTGACTGCTCTGCCGATGCTCCGTGGCGAACGAATCGTAACTGGGTGCAGTTGAACTCTCGGCCCATGCGAGACCGAACCGCCAAAACGGCGACAACTGCCTAACAGAACCGTGACCCTTGCCCATATGCCACATGCGGCAGGTTTGCTCAGCGAATCGCAACATCCATCAATCAAACGCTTGGGCACAAGCTAATACAAGCAGCTCAAAAACGTGAGGTCAGTACGGACCGATCCTGTGCTGTCAAGTCACGACCTCACGAGATGCGAATGTCGCCGGTGTGTTCGGTGCTTTTACGCGCCCCCTTCAGGAAGAGCGATCCGACGCCGTACCGACTGTGCTCTCAATTGACCTGTGCGAGTGTATCCTATTAGTAAACGGCACACAGGACAATACGGTCCCATCGACGAACACGCGGTTGAATTCAATTTACTCCATTTTTATTCATTGACGCAAGATACGGTGCTCGCTCATCGTCAGCCGGTCGCTATGTCATAATGGGATGGTTCGACTCCACTTGGCCAAAAAGGTCCCGCTATATAAATTGATTTTTCCATTCTAGAGATAGAGGGAGTGTGTGTACTGTGCGAGGTCATCCGTACGTATAACCCGGATATTTCGCGAATTTTCGTCACTATCATTACTTCTTTTATTTTATTAGACCAATTGGGGGACTTGGATTTGCGCTTGTCTATATCTGGTTGATCACGATGGGTTAGGTAGAAGAGCTTCAAAGTTTTTTATTTCTTTGCGGGAGATCAACGAACGTCACACCGGGATATATTGTGCCGGTTAAAGAAATTGAAAGAATTTGGTCTTTGAGTAGACATCTTGCAGAGTTCAATGCTCCTACTGCCTAAGCACAATTGTAGCGTCCTGTGGTTAGCGTAGCATAACTTCTTGTTCAATAAATTGGATGTCATTTTATGCTTCTGGCAAGATTACGATACATGCCGCGGTAATTTCTGCTTCCCTTCCAGCTGCTCATCTTCTACAGCAATCTGCAACAACAGGCCGCAACAACACTGCATCGTGTCCGCCTTACCCGATTCGCTCGCTGTCAATGTATCGTTGATTGGTTTATTGTTGCCGTATTCCAAGCACCTAATGGATCGGAGCAGTAATAAAACAAAACCAACGCCAGACCGTGGGATTCATTCCAAAATCCAAGGACTTCTTACTGCCTTAGTCTTAACACCGTAGCCTTCAACCGTGCGTCTCCCTGAGGGTGCGATTATTTCTTTCAATGAACTCCAATTAATCGTCCCCATCGTCTTGCGTACATTCGAACGCCATTTATGCGCACGGCACGCTCTGACACTTAGCAGTTAGCAGTACCCGAAGGCTTCCCCATCGATTGCATGAAAAACCAATAAAACGCAACATAAGCACCGTGCTCTGGAAGTGAAAAACCTTGGAAGAAATTTGAAAGTACTCCTGGTTCGGGTAAACAAAAAGGCCTATGATCGCACCGAATGATCACACTGTGAGCGACTGCCCTCGTGCTGTCAATCCGCTCACAAACAACTCACTGCACAACACTAGCCGAGCTCATAGCGGTGTTATTCCACAGAAGGAAATTCCGCTCCGGTTTCGCATCGTTTCTCTTTGCCGCCGGATCGTGGCCCCTGTGAACTGGCCAGCCGATAAGCGGCACAGTGTGGGAATGCTAATTTTAACACACCTTTTTCCCAGTTATTGGCTGGGATCGATAAGCGGTGCGGTCAAGGAACAGAAACAGGTTGCAAAAGCCACCAGCAGCCGGAAACAGCTCTGACCCGGTGGGATCGCTTGTTGTTTACTTCGTCTAATCTAAGTCCAAGGTGCGAACGGCTATATGGTCCGTGACCGGAATCACAAACTGCTTCGTGCTTATTTGTTTTGCTCATTACGTTTCTCGCGCTTTTGGTTTACGGTGTCGGGAAAAAAGTTCTGATTCACACCAAACCAAATTCCAAGTGTTATGTTTATCGCCATTAAACACTTGTTACTAATTGCAGGTTTTGTGTGAAGTAGCAGTAATCAACAACTCAAGGATCACATACCAATTGCGCACTTACCATTTTTGTGTTCCGATCGTTGAGCGGGTGCTTTCAACACTTCAAAACTCCCATCTCAATCAGATAAGAGAGTGAGGTAATCCTCAGAAAACATGTCCTAAGCAGCACAGCTACTGACGTGGCACAACGTGTCAATAAACTTTTGACATTAGATTTGTTTTGGGAAAAAACGATCACTCGCAGCATTTGTTTACTACTTTACGTGTTGCTTTTACACACCAATTGATGAAAGATTTCACGTGACCCTGCTGCTATTTGTTTGTTGATTTCAGGGATCTCATTACCCCGCCATTGCCAATCCCAATAAAAGACAGATTTTGTAGACATTGGAACCCAGTCCAGCCATGGTTTTGACCGTTCCATAATTAGCCAATCTATTTAAGACTCGAAAACGGCTGGATCAACCTTGACAGTGTCTAAGAATGATTTGTCCAACGAATACTTTCAAATAACGAAACGAAAACTTGCCAAAGAAAAACGAGAATGGGAGAAAATTTGTTATAGGGTTTCCATCAGCTTATGGTGTGGAAAGCGATCCCAACGTCCTTTGGAGGAGGAAAGTGATGCTTACGGTATACGGAACAGGAAATCTGCAAGAAATTGTATCTCCAATTTCTTTCTATTACTCTATACAACTACATCAAGATGATGTTCTTTTGTAAGGGTCCCCTATGATATCTTAAAGCAGCGTAATAAACACAACTGGGCCGGCAAGAAGTACATAAATGGTGTCTTATTTGTTGTTTTGTAATGTTTTAGTATTTGAACAAAATACACTAGTATAAATGGCCAATTACTGGCTATCAAATTTGCAAATATCCAGCAAACGGCGGGACCCTTGGTGCCAGTTTACTCTAATTAACGGTTTGATCTACCACTGTTTTAGTGATCTTCTATCGAAGTGAACCGAATCTCAATTCAACATATTCTACGTTTGGAACGTCCTTATCTCCGACTGCTCTTTTAATTCACTCCACATTGCAGATAGCCTCTCAGGGTCTCTTCGAATTTTCATACCGCTTGGAGTTTAAAAAAATATTAAACCATCACTTTCTATTTCAGATGTGGAAAACCACAACTTTTTTTGTGAAAATTTATACTTTACCAATTAACCGAACGATAAATAAAAGTTAGACGGAACAAAATCCTTTACGACAACTAATAGCCTACAAATACTAATTTGCTTCTCTGACGCTTTACTTCCAGATGCGATCTACCTTTGCCGGTATGAACTCCATCCTGATAGTAGCGGTGGTTGTGCTGTTGCTGCTGAACGAAAGTAAAGCCACCTCCACGCCGAACAGCGATGCGTTGATCAGTCAGTTAACTCGCTCACGCTACTGCGGCCGTCGGCTTACCGAGACGCTTGCCTTCCTCTGCCAGGGACGATATCCGATGCTCACACACTACCGAACCGGTACGTCAAATCTGTCTGCCACACTATCATACAAGGCGTCGCTAACCTAGGATCCTTCCCATTTGCAGATTATGTCCACGATCAGCAAAACCAGCGGGTCAAGGTAGAGGTAGCCACGCTCCCTGACACACTGCCACCGGGCTTCCCGTATCCTGGAGCGGGTGTACATCGGCGTAGTCGGCGCAGTTCCGGCGGTATTTACGATGAGTGTTGCAAGAAGAGCTGCTCGTATGTCGAGCTGCGTGCGTACTGTGATTGAGCGGGGTGGAATGATCATCACCCGCCGACTGTACTAGCCGGGACGTATGGTTTCGGGATCGCAGATGGGCACAAGATCAAAAGCTCCCGAACAATGCAACGGACGCTCCTGTAACATGCGGCCGGTTCATTTACCAGGCTTTGCTGCTCACAACCAATTGCTTGCGTATTATTCTATCCAGTTTACCCTTTTTTTATTGTTGTAATTTTACTCGCACTTCTCAAGTCTTACGTCGAGGTAGATCAATTACTATTACTTTTACAACATTTACATAGGATATTACGGAATGAGCTGCGAAACTGTTTGTACTCCATCACATGAAATAGATTAGCGCGCGCGTCGAGAAGAAACTGGAGACCGTTTGGGCATCTCAAGCGTCTCGTGCTTTTTTTTATATTTGTGCTTTACTATTTTAGTTCCCGTACCCTCCACTTGTACTGTCTTTCCATACCGTTTCCAGCACTTCCATTGGACAATGGGAGGTATTGCAAACGTTTCCTAGCCTTTACAATCAAATATACCACACCATTTAGCTCTATTACTTGTATACGGAAGAATATGTAAACGCGCTTGAAACTTCCTATTTTTTATACACATGTATACACATTACAAGTTACGATAATATAGCGCTTCTGTGTTACGAACGGAACGTGAGACGGAATTTCGGTAACAATCAGTGAGGTAAAGTGTAAGCGCTGATCAGGCTGGCTTTTGGGATAAGTTATCCACGAAAAACGTTGAAGAAATGTGGTGCCCACTGGTGCCGAATTCCGTACCGCTACCATTCGATTCGATAGTATATGTATAATTAGTACACGGTCAAAGGTGTGAGATGATGAAGCCAGGTGTACACGGTGTAGCAGGTTTTGTTTATCCTCACACGTGTGGTAACTTATGCGTCAGCACTCATTTCGGCTGGTGGCAGTAACGAGGATGTCAAAGGTGTGCTAACCTGCACACACTACGATCATATTTGTGTATCTCTCTGCCATTCGAGAGGAAAGCAAGAATTTAGAAAAAAAGATGTTTTTAGCTAATTGTACGAGTGATTAGGTAGAGAGTTTGGTGGCAATGGCTGCAACTACAGGCTTAAACGCGGAATGGAGAGGAAATAGTATGTTTGTGACAAAACTTTACCACACACAAGTGTTGAACATGCAGGACCCAAGTATGTACACCTTCGCCGCACACTCTCTCCCATTGTGTCCCTGTGTCCTCTGAACGAATGTGATCGTATTTGCCTGTATAGGCTCTCCTCTGTCTATCAATAGGGTAAACCACTCACGTGGAAGTAGATTTAATTTTAAAGCCAACTTCAACCATTAATGAATGATATTAAAACCAGAATAACTGACTCTTGCTTTATCTGTGCGCTTCCGAAAAGACACCAGCTATGCGAGTTTCACCGAGATCAAAACCAACCGACATACTGTCGCCGCCATCAATTGACCATTGCCCGGGCCCGGATCTAGGTCTCGTTCATCGCTAGGGGCCAAATCGATCGAGTGCGCTGATACTGTTCCACCCATCCCACCCGCCATCAACCGATGGATCACATTTCCGATGCGTGACTAGCCGGACAGTCGATGGGAGGGCAGAAATAAAAAAAAAAGAAAAAAAACACATAAATCCACCCCATGGAAAAGATGCATCTTCGCGCGCACAGTACGCGCTCGGTTGTTATGACTTACAGCGGATACGTGTTATGAAATGGACCGCTCACTTACATCGAGCAAGATCGAACGGCACCCGCAGCAGCTGACCTTCAATCGTGTACATTTCAGTTGATTGAGTTGCATTTCCCAGCCGCTATCTATGTATACCGTGTCTGGTTGTTGTCCACGTTTTTTCCTCCCTATTTTTTTTTCGCTCGCCCCCTGCGGCATTTTGTCATTTGTTTTCTGTTGTTGTTTGCTTTTCTGCATCTCTGATGGCATGTAAACCTCGATTCCGCTCAATCAAACTGGTACGGGCTGGATCGAGCGCGTCCCTGCAAACGAAGCCATGTTGCAGTGATTAATCAGCGAATAAGTTTCAGTCTCTTATCTGCACATTTTCTCCCACCTATCCCCATTTGCAGTGTCGTAAAATTAAATCAAATTATTATTTTACATTAAAAGGTACATTGTTTGCGGTACTGCATATTCAGAAATTGTAGTTCGAAATTGTTAATCTTGCATGAAAGAACTTCAACTAGAATTAAAGCGTTAATTCAATTTACGTTATTGCAGTGAAACATCCAAACATAACACTTTTTTTTTTGTAATACTCTTTGGGTCATCTTAAGCATACTTACTCCTCCAGAGCACTTGTAATCTGTTAGTGTCTCCATTTAAAATACTCTTCCATTCTTATTAACTCCACGAGACGTTTACAGAATCTCTTCTACTCAATGAGATCTTAGACGAGGCAACGATTCTGATCTGGAGGAAACACAGTACAGTATGTACAGTGGTCTGAGTTCTGCAGAAGCATTTTACCTAATAGTCAACCCAAAGGTATACTCTGTCACCCACAATACTCTGTTTGTCTTGTATTGATAATCCTGCGAAGTGGTAGTGGTATGAATATATGACCCAAATGAGATGCTCCAATTGTTGGAGACTCCTTTTTTTGTTGAGTGTTATTGTTGTCCTAATTTTTAAACTTCTGTTAACGGTCACATGGAAACAAGTCGAAGCGCCAGATCAACAACGAGATGATCTCACGACCAATGGACGAGTAATGGATTCCTTTAAATTACCTATTATTTTCATATGTGTGTTATCAATAACTTATGCTAAGTGGTTTATAATTCAATTGCTTAATCAGCTGACTTTGCCATAGCTCTCACAAGAATTGGAATGTTAACGGCCTATTCTCTTAGGTAATTTAAAATGTTCTACTCTTTCGGATTAAAGATAATTAGAAAATAACCGTTTCAAAAGCCTCGTCATTCAAGGAGCCTCACCTTTCATGAACTGATAGCAATAAGTTACTTCGAAAGAACAATCCCTGCACCCTCTCAGACCCCTCCGCCCCCCTTCAAGCCTTCTCAGTCATCAGAATAAGTTGGGAACGCGAGAGCAGCTTCCTTCCTTCCGTTCCTTATTCAATTACTCGGATTGAGTACCTTCCTATACCTGAGAGTGTAAGCAGCCCCAAAGATCGAACGAGGGTCCCGAAGATCAAAGACAAGAGGGCCTCACTTCCCTCAACAATTTTTATCCTATTATTTTTTTTAAATACAAAGTAAAATTTATAACCCCTTACTTTGGCTTATTTTCCTTTTCGTTATGGATCTTTAAAGAGCTTATTCTGCACTCTGACAAATTTCGCCATACGTCTGTTATTTCACAACATTATGGAAGCAGTAATTAAATCACTGACGTTATGTAACGTCACATGATCATTAGGAAGTTTGGGAGTTGGTTTTGGGAGGCAATAAGCATAAAGGCAGAAGGAGCTCCAAAGTTAGTAGCTATACCCGGTAGCGGATTAACCTATGGGCAAACTAGGCGGCCGCTCAAGGCCACGCCTTTGAAAGGAGCCTCATCGTTCATGAACTGAAAGCTTGTTAGCTTCTTCGAAAGAACAACCCACTCGGTTGTCAGAATCAGTTCTAAACAGGAGATAGCGAATCCCACTAACAATCAAGCTCCTTGCTTAATTTAGGATTTTTTTATCATGATTTTAAGTATACATGGTAGGTTGGGTCCCTCACTTCCTTCACGCTAAGAGCACTCCACCTAAGTTGCCATCAACGGAGTTTTTGTGACGGAATGCCGAGCTAGCCTGATTATTTCTCGCTCAACATCGAGATTTCGGTTTTTCCTCAAGATCGGCGAATTTTAAAACTCTTCATAAAATATAATAACACTAATTTCTAGTGCTCAGAAACAACCGATTGCTTACTTTTAGGCGCACAGATACACAACCAATCGGTGAGCTATCGAAGGGATTAAAAGTCATTTTCATAGTATCCCTTTCTGAATTGCATACATTGGGGCGTTCGTAAGTGAATAAAACTATTCAAATGCAATCTTTTGCGTACAACCAAATAATTCAAAACATCATTAGCTTCATTTGCATTAAAACGAATTTATTTACGGCTCTCTAGGCCAAGCCCATTTAAGTTTGGCTACATATCTAACGGTCCGAAACCTTCCTATTCTACAACTTTCGAACACTTTAGTCGAGCATGCCTGCACACTGTTATAGTTTACTAAATCCACTAAAATACTATTAGTAGTCTAATACGACTATTAGCTCACAAGTCCCATAAAATATCGGTGCATTCCCCCTCACTGATTTAATTCGTTTTTTTATCAACAGTAAAAGCTCTATCAAAAGCTACACGCTACCCAGTGGATGTCTAATCGTCCAATACACCTGGTGCCACTACCTTACAGTATTCCAGCAGCTGACTCATAGTGCAATCTTCCCGGCAACATTCGTTCGCCACATTCCGTCGCACCCGTGTTTGGATATGCGGCACAATGAACCGATGAAAAGGTTTCTTCCTAAACCATTGCGATGTCCAGTCGTTAACATCCATTGCTTCGATGTTGGGCAGTTGGGCAACATTAGGGACCCCGTTAAAGTTCCTTTTGTATTCGTTCTCGTTGAAGTTTTCTCCGGACCATTGGAACGGGTAGGTCAACTCGTTAGAGTAAAACCCTATTTAAAAAACAAGACAATTTTGTCGTAAGAATTGCATACTTTTAGGCGCCCATGTAACCGGTTTTAGCTTACAGATCGATTGTTGCCTGAAACTTGCAACGTACCTGAATTTTTCCTGAGATCTTCCAACGAAAAATATTCCACGCACAACATGGATAAAGCCTTCGCCAGCTGATCGCCACAGTAACGCTTCGCGGCAACGGTTTGCAGACTTCCGGCCGCAATCAGCACGAACAAGCATACGACACT